>MU224858.1:5224135-5234642 GCA_018584345.1 Thuja plicata
AGGAATGTATCCCCTCTTTATAAATGTCTTTAGTCGTTATCCAACAACACAATAAACCACCCAAAACTTCTTTAGACCAAAACGGGTTCAAACTGTCAAAACTGAATAAAACTGTCTTGGTAGAAGCAACTTTTCTCTCTCCAAACAAGTTTTATCACACAAATAACTTTGACCCATTTCAGATATTTCTGTTACCTTTCTGAAAAGGTATAATAGTTGAGGTTGTGTTTAACAATTAATATATGTAAATTTTGTTATACCAAAACTGGTTAGTTATGAAATTAAGATCCTTATAAGCATAACTAACTATAAAAAGTGTTAATCACTTTGAACCTTAACACAAATAATCATAGTGATATGGTAAATCATTTAGGTGTTGAATTATGATTATAATCCACTATATAACCATATCATATCAACTTTTTTCACAAAACAATAATGTGTTATTCACTCCTTTAATCAACTGCATTTTGTGTACCAACTGCTTATTGACATCAATGACAAAAACCAATGAACAAATACCAAAGGTTCAACAAATTTGTCATATTTATGACAAATTGTGACACAATGGAGGCCAAATTAGTGGGTGGAAAGATGTAAGAAAGTGGAAGGGAAGGTGTAAGAGGCGAAGCTAATTAATAGGAGGTGGAGGCTAGAAATAGGAAGGGGATAAATGAGGTGGATTTACGAGGATTAAAACAATTAAGAAATGAAATATTCCTCACAAATGGAAAATTAGCATTTATGAAATTCAAAATTCTGTAAACTAGAAATTAGCCAATTAGTTAATTATACATTAATTAATTGTGGAGACTTAGGATAGAGAGAAAAAATAAAATGAATTTATTTATTCAATTAGGACATAGGGATAAACTATGGGTTATTCATCCCAAGAAGACAAATTAGTTGATCATTAATTAAATTGATGACAATGATGCGAGGTTGACTTGATTTTGAATCAGGAAGGATTCTGATGGTTCTAGAATGATTTAGGATATGACGAGGCATTGCTGATCTTTGACAATACACTCAAAAAATGATGAAGAGAAGGTATCGATGAACTTTGACAATACCTTAGAAGGATAATGACGAGGCATTGATGAACTTTGACAATGCTCGAGGGTTTCTTCTGAAAAGGATTGACGATTATGAGGAACATCAATGAACTTTGACAATGCTTCCAAATTGAAAATGATGAGGCATCGATGAACTTTGATAATGCCTTTGATAAGATTGAAAATGATAACATCGATGAACTTTGACAACACTATCGATAAAACATGGATTGGATTGATGACAAGGCATTGGTAATCTTAGACAATGCCTTGGACTGACTTTTGAAAGAGATTGAATCAATGATGACAATATTGACAGTATCTAAAAGGATTTGAAACTGAGTTGAAAGCGATTTGACTAGGCATCTATGATCTTTGACAATGCCCTAGAATGATCAAACAAGGTCAAAATAATCCTGGACTGGTTCAGACTGATTTAGGAAGAGATAGTATGGTTTAGGAACATTTAGGATCGAATATGATCGATTTAGGAATATTTAGGATCAATTAGGATCAATTAGGAAAATAAGTGTTAATAATTAATTGAACATTTTCAATGTTCAATTGACGACGAAAGACACAATGCTATCATACAATGAAGACCATATGTGCAACATAGAGGAATAATTAGAATGCGAAACAATATTTCAATTGTAATGCCAAAAATGTTAAACACATAGAACAACATGCATGAACCATTTTTGAGCGTCACATGTATATGCTATCATATCATAAAATATTGTATCTTTGTATATGTTGATGTAATTATGTATACTCCTTGGAGGAGAATGATGTAATTGTAACATGATGATGTATTTATAATGATAAATGATGTAATTATAGTTTAGGATGGATGATATTGCAATTGTACTTAATGAATGATCATGTATTAAGGAAATCATTAAATGATGGTTAGAGTTGGTTATCCATGTGATTAGTTAAAGTTAATTTACTATGAGAATAATGAAATGTGTAAGTTAGAGCTAGATAGATTGTTAACTAAAATTGGTAACCTTATGTGATAATATAATGGTATAGATATTATGTTAAACAACGTAATGGTAGTTAGGATAGTTTGTATTGTAAGTTGTATTTATTGCATGACTATGTAATAAGATATCAATAATGATGATTTGAGTTAGCGGATTACATGATGTTAATGATAATGTTATGGTGAAAAAAAGAACCTAGGAACATTTGAGTTTGGTACTCTAAAATGAACCTACAAATAATGGAATTAACATTTAAGATTCTTTTGATGTAATTCATGGACGTATTTTGATGGTTAGGTATGTTATAATTATGTTGCTTAAGTAGCGATGTTAGGGAACCCAATGAGGACCTAGGATTTAGTGATTAGTTTTACGTTCATGTTTATAAGTATTTAAGTAATGTGATTATGTGTTTATAATTCCACTTTCATTTAATGTAATTTGTACAATGTGTAATAAACTTTTTTTTTGATCAGTAACCGCTTTTGATTGGAGATACGAACCAGTTGGGTTACATTTGGGGGACCCCATGCTCAAGGTGATTACAACTCAATGTCGGAGGCCTCAATGCATCTCATATATGACTCATGCTATGACATCATTGAATCCTTACGAATCTTCTCCTTATCGCTCTAGACTCTCCTTATATCTCCCAATTCGACAGCTGCCCCCAATGGTAGTATCACACCCACCTCATATCTCCCTACGTAAAACCTACCTTTGTCGATGTCCAACCTTATCTCTCCATTCATTGACCAACCTTATGCCTCCCGACCATCCTTATATCTCCCTATGGTGAACAATGTCGAAGAACCCTTATCTCTCTGCTGACTACTCCCTCTACTCCTTATCTCTCCAACGACGGGCACTACCTTATCACTCCAATTTTAGACCTGTTGGCGCACCATTTCTCCATGCGTGGATTGCCAATCATTCTCCTTATGTCTCCCTCTGCCAACGTCTTTGTCTCCCCATTCACTTTTCCTATACTTGCTTGCTCCACATGGCCATGGTAACATCCTCAAGCGCGCGAGACAATGTGCAAGACCCTTAGCTTTGTCAGTGCTAATCATTGCCAATAAACCGCCATGAATAACGAGCCAACCAGCCATCCGAACATTGTTTGACCTCCATCGTTCCTTGATTTTTTGTTTCTGCATTTTCGGGGAGGGGGGGTATGCTTTGATCCTTAGTTGCCCTCTCAACAGGGCTTGTGACTTACCTTCACACTGCGGGGTGATCCCCAAATGCGTAATAAACTTAATGTTTAAGTAAATATTATAATCAAGTTTTAAAAATTTGTAGGAGTTATTACAGAAAAAATAAATTTACATCTTTATTTTGGTTAGATTAGTGTTATCCTCTTGGATTCCTTAACAAAACATTACATTAAATATTAATTTAAATCAAAATAAATATAAAATTAAATCATAATTAAAAAAATAAATTATTAAATTAAGACATTTTAGCAAAAATAATAGAAAACGAAATAGGAAATTTGCATGGATGTACTAAATTCCACTCCATATGAGAACTAACGACTAACGATAGAAAATAAAACCAAAGATGTTCTTTTGTTAAACAAAAACCAGAGATACTTTCATTGAACCCTAAACCTTAGCTGCGACACCTCCAATGCCATTCCACTGTTTTACACAATATCAACTGAAAACTCTATCGAGTTAGTGAAAGAGATTTACGAAAGCAGTGGAACTACAGAGGCTGAAGCGAGAAATCTGCCAAAAAGATGTTACGCAGGAATGTTAGATTGAGGCGCGAGTATCTGTATCGCAAAAGCTTGGAGGGAAAGGAACGCTTGCTTTATGAAAAGAAACGTAAAATTAGACAAGCATTGGAAGGCAAGTTCTATTTGATTTGTCTATGGTTAATATTGCTTTAGGTTCTTCAAATTTGCGAACTTATTTTTGTCTGAAAATCGCAGTAGAGTTTTCCTTCCAGTATATTTGCTTTGTTAAAAGTAGTGTGCAATTTGTGTGTTTGCAGAAGGGAAGCCTATACCTACAGAGCTTAGGAACGAAGAGCAGGATTTGCGCAGGGAAATCGATTTAGAAGACGATCAGACAGCCGGTGAGCAGTGATTTTTCTTCTTACTCTTCGTTTAGTTTGTAACACACTGGTGAATTGTTACATTTTAAAAAAACATTAACCCTAGCGTAGGTTCCTGAGCATTAGTTGACCAGCACGCAAATTCTGTAATGAACATTTCCAAATCCCTTGGAAGGTGTTTCTTTTACACGACAAGCTCGACTTGTGGCACCGCACAGGATATGATGTAAAATCTTACACAAAAAACATTTTGCTTCTTGGCAAATCCTGTGAATTTAAATCGGAGCTTTGCTTTTCCAAATTCATTCATACAGAGCTGTTATGAGAGCTAAGGATTTTCCATGTCAGTCTTCTGGAGCATGGATGAGCTTCCTGAAGGGAGGATGAGAGGCCAGGAAGGACTTACACAGATTAAAAAATAGGAAATCAATAACTCTTAGAATAAGAGAAAATGATGAAAAATAGGAAATTATTCTGATTTTTTTGATTATTTATGCATCTTTAATCATTCCAAAATTTTAAAAAAAGTCACCTACGTAAGAAAATACCCATCTATGAATGGAAACTTAAATTTTCAAGACCCACAAACATTATGCTCAGATTTCGGTTACCCGTATGTCCATAACAAAGTTAAAAAAAACAGATTAGGTAGCTGAAAAATTGACTTGGACCCAAGTGTTGGCAAAATGCAGCAAAACAAAAAAAAGAACTCGTAATTATACAGAAAAGGAGTTAATGCATTTGGAGAACACAAAAGTGTAATTTGATTATCAATTTGTCATAATTTAAACATTACATATGTAAAATGACTCTCAAACTCACAAAGTTCGAAATATTTAAGTTTCAAAGTCGAAAAATATGTTATAATACAACAAAACCATAAATAATAAATGTATAATAATACTATAACTATTAATATATGATGATATTTAAAAAAAATACCAAATGTAATCAACATTTTAGTGTAGCTTTTTTTTTTTTGGCCACAAACTAGAAGATAAATTAATACCAAAATGATGAGTGATTGTTTTCTAAAATTGTTCATTTTCTTTCATTGCATCCAACTCTGTTGCTTTTGCTGCTCATCTCTTCAATAGGAGATCTCCATAAGCAAATGGGACATTACTATGTTTTTCAAGAGTCCAGTTATTAAAAGGATTGATGCCATTCAAGTTGGTGGTATCATGAGAAGGACCCTCCACCTTTTTGGTTCAAAGGTGAAGGTTGCATTGAATGAATTCAAGATCATTGAGGCACTCATTGGTCAACTTGTTTCTCTTCTTTGTGTAATGCTCTCAATTGTGTTTACACTTAAGAAGATCTACAAGGTCGGGACAAAACACAAGTAGCTAATATTTGAAAATTCTGTGTGCAAGCAGTGTAATTCTTCAGTCCTAAAATAAAAAAATTAGAGTTTGTTCAAACTTTCAAGTTTCTTGTTTCTACATCTAGTATCAAATTAAAAATTAAAGGATCATATTTTTACTGGGTTGTTTTCCCTTTGAATTGCTTGAGCTGAAGAAAACAATCTCCTCTATGCACCCTTTTAGAATTCCAACTCATCAAGAACTTTGTCTCTATCTCATTTTCTAGCACCATTTAACAAATGCTTGTCATGACCTCCTCATTCACCTTAAATGTTTCAGAGAAGTAGAACTTTGAGTTTAGGTAGCAGGCATGTACTAGTTGGTCAAGTTCGTTTGTCCATTTGTGGTTAATAATGCAACAAATGATTTCATGGTTTTTTTTTGTTTCCACCACAGTAACATATAATGACCTCTTTGGCCTTATCCATGTCCTTATAGAGGTAATCCATCAATGTGCTATCTCCTTCCACCAAACTATGAATCTTGACCAAAAGTTTTGTTCCTTTTTAAAAAGGCTTCCTATCCATAGCCCTCCCAGAAATGTCTCCCTCCATTTTCTTCTGTCTATCCTAGAAATTTGGTGGAACATAACTTCCATTGTTTGGCTTTACTATGAATTTCTAAGTTGTTATCTAATTATTTATGCTCTTAGGAGCTTGTGTTTTATTGCTCATAAGTAGCCCATTATTAGTATCAGTTGGCTCAAATGCTCATTTGAGCTATATTTGTAGACTCACAGAAGTATTAAAAAAAAGGCTCTTGCTTTCTTTTGTCTTTCAATTATTCAATAATAAACTTAAACCAAGCCATCTAACCTAGGCTGCCTTTTCAAGACCTCAGCATATCACTTCACTTCTTCTCAGGGACCCAGCGGGCAAGCATGCAAGTTGAATCAAGACTGTTAAAGGTCAGAGTATCCCATTTAGAATCTATTTTTTCTGTTTGATTTTGACTTTCGTGAAATCAGAAAGTAACTATAAATGGATGGACAGCTGCCCAACCATATACCATTGTGTCAATAGTGTTATTAGAAAATTCTGAATGCCTTACCTCACACATTCAACTTGACTGTTAATTGTGTTGTCTCACACATTCAACTTGACTGTTAATTGTGTTGTGAGCCCAACTTAAAGTCTCCTGTAGGTTTTCTAATTATCCAAATCTGAAGCTGAAATGGAACAAAAGTATGTTATTGAACATGAAATCCTAGACACTTTAGGAATACACAGTTGTAATGCTATAAAGTCTGAACTGGTGCAATGTTTGAAATCTGTGTTATATTAATAAAATCCGAAACTGCAAGAAACTACAATACGGAACTTTTGAAAAACTGAAAGAGACTGCGGAAATGATAAAACTGTAGATCTAACATTTTTGAACCTAGAGAAGCAGCAAACAACAGAAAGGAGTCACTCTCCGGAGAGGTCATTGATGCAAACTCAGGCCCAAATCCAGGGTTGAATGGAATGAACCTTACAAGCTTGGAATGAACTATTTTGATCAATTGAGTCATAAAGGAATCAAGTAAAGTTAAGAAGAAATATGCACAAGTATGAGCAAGAGGACTATTGAGCAAACTGTGTTGATGATTACGAGGTTAGGATATGCTCATATTCGAGGATGAGTGTTAAACAAATCAGGTTGTTTGAACTATTTCAGGTTCCCAATCAAGTATAGGATGATGGAAATTATATACAGCATTGTGGTTATGACACGATAAAGGATAAGAAGCTGCATGCTATGGATTGGTCTCAAGAAATTGTCACAGGCATAGAAATCATATCCTAGCCCGTGTTGGATTAAACGAGGAGATGGCTGGAATGTCAAGATTACAGGCTGACAAGGGATGGCGTCAATTCCATGTATGATGTCATGGGAGACTTGGAATCACAATCATCAGATGGAGAACAAGATAGGGAGAGAGTTGTAGTTCCTCAGCCAGAAGAGCAAAGAAAAAAGGAAGTGGTGAAAGAGAAAAAAAGACAGCAGCGGAAAGGCATCCCACAGAAAAGCTGAGGGAGTCCAAGGATTCAAGGAGGACTAGGTCTTCTGCAGTCATTGAGGAGGCCAATACTACTTTTGATCAGGATACGGTGCCCGTTCCTTCGATTTCACTCATTTCTTCCTCTACCACACTCCTGATTGTAGTTGCTGAATCATCACGTGCAGCCACTTAACTTACACCTCCCATCATTCATGAGCATGGTCTTTTACCTACTCCACAACTCGAACCAGCCATGAACATTGCCACCTTATCCACCACCATTCTTGCAAAGGTAGAAGTGATTGATATCTCCGGAGATTCATTGGAGAATGAAGTCCCTCTTCTAGGAGCTGCAACACCTTAGACATATCAGAGGAAGGCTCCTCCCCAGGACACAATTCCATTCCCACAACTTGAAGGTCTTGAAGAAGTGATGAAAAATGTTCTAGAGAAGGTAGGATATAATAAAGAAGAAGAATTAAATAAAGTGCTTGAGGCTACACATAGTGATATTTCAGTTGATGTTCCCACTATAGAAATGAAGATCACTTGGAAATAGGTTCAATATGGTAAGCAGATGAAGGAGAGCTACACGCTTAGACACTTGCTCCTGTTGAAGAAAACCTGCAAATTGTTGAAGATGAACCCTTGATTGAAGAATAACAAGAGAAGATAGAGAAGGTTGTTGGAGATTCAAACTCCAATCCAATGTAATGTCCCCAAATTGGAGTTTTACCTATTTACATATAAATTGTTAATGTTTTGGCAGCGACAGGAGCTATCATTCATACTTGTGATGTTTGTGCTTATATGAACTCATCATTTCTCCTGTGTTGCAGTCAAACCTGTTCATTGGTGATTTGTGCTTTCATTTCTCTGTTATTTGCGAAGATTATCGTGAATGGTTCTATCATTATATGGTTCCTTTGTTTGTGTTGTTGTTTAGTTCGTTCTCTCTCTGCCTTCTTTATTCTACCGTAATTGTCTGTCTTCGTGTATATGTGTGTGGAGCCAAGCCGTCTCATCGTTACCAACTCATATGCCACGGTGTACATCTCATATTTGTGGTGGACTTCGTATTAGTTGCTTCTGTCGGTGTTTGAAGGTGAAACAACATTCATATGTAACCCTCACCATTCGAGATTAATGAAGATGAAGGTCGAGCGTCGTCGGGTAATGAGGTTGTTTGGAATTCTATGGTTGCCGGAAACGCTCAAGCTGCATGCGTCTTCCACTATTATGGGGATTCACTGTGTATCCTTTCTGTCTTCCCATAGCATCGATAATCTTTGTGACCGCGTGGTTATTCATAACAAGTGGTGTAACCGCTGTGGATTCTTCTTGGTGCTTCAGTTTTGTCTTTTGAGTCACCTTCGTCATAAACATTCTTTGCGATGTCTAGCAATGAGAGAGTTTTCTGTGTTGTGATTATTCAAGTGTAAGGTAGTGTGATATCATTGCAACCAGAACTACGATCTCTGTGTCTAATAGACATCATTGTATCTGCATCAAGCGATCATTCGTTTTTGCTTTAGATATTATTTGTGTATAATCCATGTGTGATCATTTGATGCGCCGATCATTCTTGTATTGAGTGTTAACTTTTAGATCAAAATATATGGCTTTTAATTTTTCTTATATAACCTCAATATATGTAATATATTTAATCACAAGATATATATATATATATATATAAATATATTAATATATTAATATTGATATTCTACAGATTAGATAAGTGAGACTCGCATTGTTTGTTGTATATGCTTGCCTCTTATCAAACAACTAATTATTATATATATGTGATTTGTGAGACATGCCATTATAGGGACATGTCTCCTTGAGGAGACATGACTATAATGTCATGTCCTTTCATAAGAAATCGGTTATCATAAATACATTACTGTAAGTTATTAACAATTCATAGCACCCGATAATATGGTGTGATCATTACAAGTGCCCAAACGTTGATTATTAATACTCAATGTTTAATACATTTTAGCCGATATCCACTAAACCGATATTAATCGGTATCTTAGACCAATACACATTGCGCTGTGTATAGTTGATCAAATCGGTACTGAGGATAACCGATACAAATTGGTACCAAAGTGGCGCTTAAAACATGCGATCAATATTAATAATAAACCACCCGATTTGTTTAGTCAATTACAAATCGGTGGACATATAGACCATGCCGATATAACTAAAGACACTCGAAAATGTCAATTCGATATTGACTAATGTCAATCAATATTAAATAAACCGATATCAATCGGTGTTTAACTAAATCAATATTAATGTATTGACCGATACTAATCGGTATCGCATAGTATTATTAAATATTGTTTAATCAAATATTATATACATTATACATTGTATATGTATATTGATATATATAATAATATCATTATTATTATATATATTAATGTGCATATATAATGTAGAATAATATTATTTCATATTTTTAATTCAATGATGTTTATTAAGTTTAATATTATAAAGAGATAATGTTAAATATGTATATTAATATATATAATAGTAATGACCATTATTATCATATATATATATTAATATATTATTTATCTATTTTCTCATAATATTATGATCATTTTATCCGATCGAAGCTATAGACATCAACACTCCCTCTTAGCTAGGGAAGATAAAATGCACATCACAATAAGCTCATAAATTGTGAAGGTTTGTTCCCAAGTGGATTGCGTCCATCGACGATTCTATCCACAGTTCTCAGGTGGATTGCCTCCATCGGCGATTCGATCCACAAGCTCTTGTATGGATTACCTCTATCGGCGATTCTATCCACAAACTCACGAGCTTCAGGGTGTAGATTGCCTCAATCGGCGATTCTATCCACAAGCTCACGAGCTTCAGGGTGTGGATTGCCTCAATCGGCAATTCTATCCACAAGCTCTCGTGTGGATTGCCTCTATCGGCGATTCTATCCACAAACTCACGAGCTTCAGGGTGTGGATTGCCTCAATCGGCGATTCTATCCACAAGCTCTCGTGTGGATTGCCTCTA
>MU224858.1:5236002-5246683 GCA_018584345.1 Thuja plicata
GCGCTTAAAACATGCGATCAATATTAATAATAAACCACCCGATTTGTTTAGTCAATTACAAATCGGTGGACATACAGACCATGCCGATATAACTAAAGACACTCGAAAATGTCAATTCGATATTGACTGATGTCAATCAATATTAAATAAACCGATATCAATCGGTGTTTAACTAAATCAATATCAATGTATTGACCGATACTAATCGGTATCACATAGTATTATTAAATATTGTTTAATCAAATATAATATACATTATACATTGTATATGTATGTTGATATATATAATAATATCATTATTATTATATATATTAATGTGCATATATAATGTAGAATAATATTATTTCATATTTTTAATTCAATGATGTTTATTAAGTTTAATATTATAAAGAGATAATGTTAAATATGTATATTAATATATATAATAGTAATGACCATTGTTATCATATATATATATATATATATCAATATATTATTTATCTATTTTCTCATAATATTATGATCATTTTATCCGATCGAAGCTATAAACATCAACATTGAGAATCGGTGAAATACATAAGGCTTGCTGTGTATTGTATTGCTGTGAAATACATAATTCTTACTGTGTATCGAATTAAGCTTGTGAAGCATTGTATCCAGTTTGAGCTTTCAATAAAGGATTGGATTTTGGTGTGGCTGGGTTTTTTCACCCTCAAGTGGAGGGTTTTCCCAAGATAAATAATTTTGTCATCTGTTCTTGTGTATTTTTTGAGTTTCTGAATATTACATCTTTGTTTTTTGGTTCCAATTTCAACATGGTATCATAGCGGATTTAAAGAAAAGATCCAGAACCAGAACTCTTAAGCTTTGAAATATTCTTTGCTTGTCTCCTAGCTTGTTTGTTTAAGCTTCCAACAATGGCGAATGGACTCAAAGTTTAAGATAGGCTGGATGATGCATCCAACTTTACTTCATGGAAATTCAGAGTCCTCATTGCTCTCGAAGAAAATGATCTTCTCAACTACGTGAAGTCTGATGTAGCCAAACCTTCTGATGACACTGAGAAAGCTCAATGGAGAAAGAACAATATCATGGCAAGGAAGATATTGATTGATTCTGTTAAGGATCATCTGGTACCTATTGTATCCAAGTTGAATTCAGCTAAAGAGATGTTTGAGAGTCTTCAAAGCTTGTATGAATTCAACAACACTAGCAGAGCTCTAGCCTTGAGATGTCAACTCCTTTATAATAAAACGGCTAGAGGAGAATCTGTTGTCTCTTTCTTCATGAAGATTATAGAATTGAAGGATCAACTAAATGCTATTGGAGATTCAATTGAGGACAAAGACCTGGTTATGTTGGCTATGAATGGCCTTCCTCATTCTTGGGAATTGTTTATTCAAGGATTCAGTGGAAGAGATGAATTACCCAAGTTTGATCGTCTGAGAGCTGATTGTATTCAAGAGGAATGCAAATTAGAGGCAAGAGGAAATGGGCGAAAATCTCACCATGAAGAAGATCATGTCCTTGCTGCCCATACATTTAAAAGGAAAGGAAGGAAAGGAAATTTCAAGAGGTATAGAGATAGGAATTCAGATTCAGCCCTTGAACCTAAGAAGAAGGATCTCTCTATGATTCAGTGTTTTAGATGTGACAAGTATGGTCTGGTGTCTTTCAAAATTTCTGTATTGAAGCAAGTATTAAGAGGGAGTTTTGTGTTCCATATAATCCACAACAAAATGGAGTTGCAGAAAGAAAGAACAAATCTATTGTTGAGGCATTGAAAGCCATGATCCATGATCAAGGTCTGCAAACCTTCCTTTGGGCAGAAGCTTGCAGAACAACTGTTTATGTTCAGAATCATAGTCCTCATCAAATTTTAGACAATATGACTCCTGAAGAAGCATTTACAGGTATCAAACCAAAAGTTAGTCATTTCAGAATTTTTGGGTGTCCGGTTTACATTCATGTGCCTAAAGATAAAAGGTCTAAGTTAGAACCTTCTGGCAAGAAGGGAATTTTTGTTGGTTATAGTGAATCTTTAAAATCTTACAGGGTTTACATTCCAGGACAAAAACAGATTGAAATCAGCAGAGATGTTTCATTTGAAGAAGATGTAGCTTTCAAAAGATCTGAAGGGACTTCTATTGAAATTGATTGAGAAGATCAAGAGACTTCTCAAGATTTGGATATTGCTGCCCCTGATTCCCCTTTTGAGATTTAGAGAGAGACTCCTGAATTAGAAGATCCTATTGATCCAGTTGATCCTATAGATTCCACCATTGGACCAAGTAATGTTTCATTTGACAAGAAGAGACCTTTGAGGGCTAGACATATTATGCAAGAGGCTGAAAAATATGCAGCCCCTCGTGGCACTTTGTGAGAAAGTAAGAGACCTCATAAGTTTGCAGGTTATGTTGCTTTATTGAGTCATATTATTGAATTCGAGCCTTCAAGTTTTGAGGAGGCTTCAAATCAGCAAGTATGGAGAAATGCCATGACAAAACAATATCAATCCATTATCAAGAATGATGTTTGGGATATTGTCCCTAGGTCTAAAGAAAAATCAGTTTTTCTTCTAAGTGGCTGTCCAAATTAAGCATGCAACGGATGGAAGCGTTGAAAAGTATAAAGCTAGATTTGTAGCAAGAGGGTTTTCTCAAAAAGAAGGTATAGATTATTAGGAGACATTTGCTCCTATAGCCCGATATACTTCTATCAGAACTATCATTGCAATTGCAACAGTTAATTACATCAAATGGATGTAAAGACGATATTCTTGAATGGTGTAATTGAAGAAGAGATATTTATTGAGCAGCCATATGGTTTTGTGATTCATGAGAAGGAATCACCTATATGTAGATTGAAAAAGGCTTTGTATGGCCTTAAGCAAGCTCCACGTGCATGGTATGAAAGGATTGACCATTATTTATTGAGCTTGGGGTTCTTAAAAAATGATGCAGATCCAAATCTCTACTTCAAGGTAATTGATGATAAAGCATTAATTTTAGCTCTTTATGTTGATTATCTATTTCTTACTAGAGAAGATAATCTCATTGTTAAATGTAAGAAAGAGTTAGCTTCTGAATTTGAGATGAAAGATCTCGGTCTAATGCATTATTTCCTTGGTTTAGGATTGTGGCAAAGACCAAATGAGATTATTCTGAGTCAAGGGAAATACTTTGTTGACATTTTGAAAAGATTTGGTATGTTAGATTGCAAGTCTATGTTAAACTCCTATGGAAAGCAAATCTGAAAAAGTTACATGAGGTTGCAGCTAGTTCAGATTTAGTTGATCCCACTATGTATAGAGAATTGATTGGATCATTGATGCATCTAGTCAATACTAGGCCTGATATATGTTATGTTGTTAACACTCTCAGTCAGTTCATGTGTGAGCCTAGACAGATTCATCTTGTTGCAGCTAAGCGTATATTGAGATATGTGCGTGGTACAGTGGGATATGGTCTGAAATATACTTCTTGTGAAGAACTGAAATTGTAAGGTTTTTCTAATTCAGATTGGGCAGGGTGTGTGCCTGACAGGAAGAGCACTTCCAGTTGTTGTTTCACCTTAGGTTCAACTATGATTTCCTGGTGCAACAGGAAACAATCATGTGTGGCTCAAAGTACAACAAAAGCTGAATATGTTACAGCTTGTGTGGCAGCTCGAGAAACAATGTGACTTCGAAAGCTTCTTGCAGGACTGTTTGGGTAGGCTTTGGAACCAACTGTGATTCTTTGTGACAACCAAAGCTGCGTGAAGCTTTCGGTTAATCCTATTTTTCATGATGAAACCAAGCATGTGGAGAACAAGTATCTTTATTTAAGATATATGGTTCAAAGGAAAGTAATTGAGCTCAAGTACATTTGCACAGATGAGCAGACAACTGACATTCTCACCAAGCCACTTCCTAGAGTGAAGTTTTCTTATTTTTGAGATAAGCTTGGTATTGTGGAGAATGATGCTCTTGTTGAGAGAGAGTCTCAACTTCAGTGATTCTTGCTTCATGTTGTAATGCATTTTTCTCTGTGATGGAGAAATTTGAGGTGAAAGCCCTTGTAATGCATTTTTCTCTGTGATGGAGAAGTTTGAGGTGAAAGCCCTTGTTGCTCTTTCCACTCATAGGAGTAGCCATAGTGGATGTCATGTTGAGAGACTCCATGACAACATCACATTGAGTGGCTCCCATCACATTGAGTGGCTCCGTGATGTGAGCTTGTGTTTATTTCACTCATGGGAGTAGCCATGGTGAACATCATGTTGAGAGAATCCGTGATAAAGTTTTGGTTTTAACACATATGGGTGTAGCCATTGTGTTTGTCATGTTGAGAGACTCCATGACATGAGAATCTGTAAATGGTATCTCTTTTGCTAAGAGGGAGTGTTAATGTTTTGGTAGCAACAAGAGCTATCATTCGTACCTGTGATGTTTGTGCTTATATGAAATCATTTCTCCTGTGATGCGGTTGAACTTGTTCATTGGTGATTTGTGCTTTCATTTCTTTGTTATCTGCAAAGATTATCATGAATGGTTTTATCATTATATGATTCCTTCGTTTGTGTTGTTTAGTTTGTTCTCTCTCTGCCTTATTTATTCTATTGTAATTGTCTGTCTTCGTGTATATGTGTGTGGAGCCAAGCTGTCTCATCGTTACTAGTTCATATGCCATGGTGTACATCTCATATTTGTGGTGGACTTCGTATTAGTTGCTTTTGTCAATGTTTTAAGGTGAAACAACATTCATATGTAATTGTCACCGTTTGGGATTATTGAAGATGAAGGTCGAGCGTCGTCGGGTAATGAGGTTGTTTGGAATTCTATGGTTTTCAGAAACGCTCAAGCTGGGTGCGTCTTCCACTATTATGGGGATTCATTGTGTATCCTTTCTGTCTTCCCATAGCATTGATGATCTTTGTGACCGCGTGGTTATTCATTACCGCAAGTGGTGTAATCGCCGTGGATTCTTCTTGGCGCTTCAGTTTGTCTTTTGAGTCACCTTCGTAATAGTCATTCTTTGCGATGTCCAGCAACGAGAGAGTTTTCAGTGTTGTGATTATTCAAGTGTATGGTAGTGTGATATCATTGCAACTGTAACAATGATCTCTGTGTCTAAGAGACATCATTATATCTGCATCAAGCGATCATTTGTTTCTGCTTCAGACATTATTTGTGTATAATCTGTGTGTGATCATTTGATGCGCTGATCATTCTTGTATTGAGAATTGGTGAAATACATAAGGCTTGCTATGTATTGTATTGTTGTAAAATACATAAGGCTTGTTTTGTATTGAATTAAGCTTGTGAAGCATTGTATCCAGTTTGAGCTTTCAATAAAGGATTGAATTTTGGTGTGGCTGTGTTTTTTCACCCTTAAGTGGAGGGTTTTCCCAAGATAAATAATTGTCATATGTTCTTGTGTATTTTTTTTGAGTTTCTAAATGTTACAGCTTTGTTTTCTAGTTTTAATTTCAACATAAACAACAATTCCAATAATAGAATACCAAAATTAACATTGTTAGACAATAATGATTTAAGAAAATAATGCACATATACATTATCTAGCACATAATGAGTTTTCTAGAATAAGTATGGCTACTCCATAACCAATCATTGTGGTAGGAATCTTTAAAGGGTGTGAGTAAACTACCCAGCCTAACTAAGCCTGAGAGGACGTCATAATCACAGTATGGCAAAACTTGCCTGCATCCCACAAGCGGTAGGAATATCCTGTGATGGGCCAATTCCCCTCTTGAAGTATCCACAAGCGGCAAGATTATCCAACGATGGATCAATTCCCCCGTTTGGATCAATCAAATTGCTTCTCAGCGCAAAAGAGGCAGGAATATCCAACGACGGAACAATTTTTCCTCTTGGGGTGGCGTACTTAGTTCGGGAGCTGGTAAACCACATCTCTCTATCTTATTTCACCATTTTCAAAACATAGTTTGAGATGGGCATCCTCTAAATATGTAGTTATTGATAAAGACAATGAGAACAAGGAGAAGTGGGATATTGAATTCATGGAATTCGATAGACTTGTGGAGAACTACCAATTCAGGCTTCGGCTTGTTCTTAACATTTCACATGATAAATGGAGCCGAATATTGGAAAGTTTCAAAGGATATGTGGAAAAGGAAAGAGCTCTGGAAGAGACAAGTGGTCTACTCTGACCTTCAAAGACTAGAATATTCTATTATTCCTTGGAAATACATTTTTGACAAATAAAATGATATATTATAATGTCAAAAATAGTTATCAATTTTCCAGCTGTGATGCCTTGAGAAGCGTAAGGCTATTTTGTCTTCTAGTGGGGGTAGACAAAGCTATTTTGTCTTCTATTGGGGTCGGATACAGCTATTTTGTGTTCTAGCAGGGGAAGGTAAAGCTATTTTGTCTTCTAGCGGGGGCAGGTAGAAAATACTATTTTGAATTCCAGGAAGCATTTAGAAGTAAAATCTTGGTCCTGTGGAGGATTTAATCTAGTCCTGTGATTCAAATTGTAAAAACTATAAAAGGCCTATGCCTCTCCTCATTTTGTAAGAAGGTTTTATGAATTGTTGCTCCAATGCTGGTGAAATGAATGCAGAATTCTCATTGATTTGGTGAAATTCTTGTGCTTGTTTGTGAGTGTGCATGGTTCTACCTTCCCAAAGCTGAATTTTATTTCAATTCAGTTCAATTTAGTTTTTGAAAATTAAAGTTGACAGAAACATCACTGTTTTCATCTCTATTCCAAAACCACACGTGAAACTTTCACTTCATACGGCTTCTCAATGGTCATTAAGAAATAAAGAACACAATAAAAAAAAGCACCAGATCATAAATCGAACCAATGAGATTCTGTCTGCTACAAATAATAGGAGCTTTTGAACCTATCTTAACCTTCAGTATTTTTTTGCGAGAGAAAGAAAACTGTGTAATGCGGCGGAATTCTTAGTTCATACCATTTGCAGCTTGTTGATGCACGTTGTAACACATGGTTAGTTTGAACTCCATTTATGGGATCTAATTCAATTGCTGAGTTTGTTTATCATTGCTGCATGTTTTATAGGTTTGATAGATGCTTAGCGATCTGAGAATTATTCTTGTTATCGCTGAAGATTGTACCGATTGTGTCTAGTTTCGTTAACCTAGCAAAGCGTAATCTGGTTCTGTGGATTCCATCAGTCAAGGAGAATAGCTATTCATTATTTTAAAGTAGAATTACTGTTTGAGTTAACCCTCTCTTAACCCCTTTTCCCTTATCAGTTTATTTGAAAGGACTTCTATTAGATTAGTGAAAGCCTACATTGAGGAAGAATTGTGTTTGCTGTCCAAGAACATTTGCGTAAGTCCCTTTGTGAAGCCAGCAATATCGCATTTATCCACCTTGTTACCCAAGTATTGTCAAGACCTGACATTAGGAACCTTGGGGTTGTCTCATCTGATGTAGCACTTGAGATTTCCTTGTTCAAGAGAGGATAAATGTACTTGGTATATTATATTCAATGTTGGTGGTGTGCAAAACCCTCATCAACAGCTTTCATAATAATTAAAATTCCATTCTCACTACAATATATGAAAAAACACTTGCATAAATAGTTCACAGAAACACAGATTTATATGTATAAAATTTTAAAAATACAGCAATAGAAGCCGAAAGACATTTCAATACTCTCATTTTAGATGGTTTTATATGGTATGATTGAATAATAAAAATTTGCCTGCCTTATTTAAAATAATACCAATCGTAGCAGCAAAAAATGTTCTTCGTAATAACTTGGCAAACCAAAAGTTAAAGATGTTTTAAAAAAAATGGAATTCAATTGAGAAAAAAATTGGGATTTTTGGAATAAAATGCTGCACAGTAATAGAAAAAAATGGAATCAGTCGGCAATTAAGTGGCAGATAAAACTTTTTGAGATTTACTTGGTTTAAAACAGGTGAAAAATTGGGGAAACTGTGGGAAAAATCTGGGCACAAGTGAGTTTTATTGAAAATCACAATATTCTGAGTGAAAAAACTGCAGAAATGGCCAAATGATAGGAAATTGCGACTTCTGCTACTATTACCAATAAACATAAAATGGAAAAAGGCAAACACCCAACTACTGTATGATTTCCATCACCTTCCTACAACATTGGAACATCATTTTTACCCCACCATTAAACACACGAAATGAACAATATGTCAAACATTTAATTATTATGAGTCAGAGCTCATGTATTGTATGGAATAATTTTGGCATCTCTTCTGCAATGGAAGTTGCAACATACGGTTTTGCTAGGATAAAACCTCTGTAAGAAAATGTAATAAAACCCAAGAGTATTCACAATGCACAGCTGCAAAGCTACAGGATCTCTTTCCTCCATAACTTTTCAAAAGGATCTGACTTATCACAAATTGGCTGTATCCTTTGTAATATCTGGTTCATGACCATGCAAATCAATTTACATCAGAAGAGTTATTTCATTGTTAAGTTACAATTACGCTACACTTAAATAACAATGATGGTTTTGCTCTGTTCTATTTTCTTCTGTTTAATGCTAGTGGATTAAAACATTTTTTTTATGGATGTTGCTATGAATGAAATAGTGCAAAAAACATCTATTGATGATGAGTATGCAAATGCATCGGAAAGGGATCCAAAGATTTTGTTGAGTACTTCTCGGAACCCAAGCAGTCGGCTTACACAATTTGTCAAGGTTAGTTGTTTCAACCTGCATGCATTCAGTTTGTGTATTATGGGAGTTGATGTTCGGGGTAGAAAGTGCCAGGTTTGCATTCATATAGTATTTATCTGTTGCAGGAACTAAAATTTGTATTTCCTAATGCACAAAGGATCAACCGAGGTGGTCAGGTTAGTTATATGTCTTTGGTTTTCTTGCAGTACTTAATCTGGTAATGTATTGTTTTTGTTTCTCGGGGTTTTTGGTTTTAAAATAAAAGGCTTGTTTTTGTATGCATTTTCAGTGACTAATATTGTAATTATGGAAATCTGTGTGTTCGTTCTGCTATTGACATCGTAAATGGTTTACATTTCTTCATACACCATCAGTGGTTTCTATGCGTTTTTCTAGGAGACGCCAGAACTATAATACTGTAATGATCCTAACTGGCTGTTTCTGAAAATGACTGCAAGAACTCTGATTTCCGGGAATTGATCCTTTTTATAATTTTCACCCGTTATATATGTATCCTTTTTTTCATTTTTTTTCTCAATGTATGATAGGAAACGTATTAACACAAATTTTACTAGGCCTCTAATGTTGGATAAATTTCATCATATAATCAAAGCCATATTATTAAGCAAATCCAAATTACATTGCAATTGACATTTACTTAGTTCAGCGTTCAAAGTCTACCTTTACGAGATTCCAAGGATGACTGCGGGTAAAGGAAGGATGTGGTGGCAAGTAATAATGGCAATGAAATGTCTCGGCCCGTGTCCAACAGTGATGTCCTTCCAAACGCTGGTGTGACACCCCACTTGTATGCTCAATATCAATTCTTCAGCAATGTCAGCAAGCCTAGAGACGTTCACTATCATACAGCTGCGAACATCTAAGAAGCCCACGCTTAACCAATCACCTAGCACTGCATCTAAGTCTAGAGGCGTCCACGTTCACAGAGCTGCGAGTGCCAAGGGGAGCCCATGTGTAACCAGTCTCCACACATCACCCGAAATATATATACGGCTGACTCCGTAAACGTCCTGCAGATCCTAGGAGTGCGGCCAATCTGTAGACGTGGCCACACTGGAGTATGGATACCTGTCCAGCCACACACCGTAACAACAACTCTTGACGTCTATAGCATGATGACCTGTTCAGCCACACACCGTAACAACTCTTTCACCAACACGTCCCACAATAAACTTATTATATTCAGGTTCGATGCCCAGCACCAAGAAGTTAATAGAAATCCAGCAACAAGTCTCGATAATCACCACTGTTTGTTTTCCCTTATTGCCGTACTATAGAAGACATGGTTCGAACTGCACACACATATGCAGACTATCCTCTTGTTTGTTAATATTAAGAATGCTGAAACATGAAGCGTTTTTCCTTACCAATGCATTAAGCTTTGAAAATGAAATCTGAATGATTCCACCACTGTTGAGATGCTGGGGCTATGTCCAACTTCTTAGATTTTCCTCAAGGGTTTCCGTCCTCAAGAAATAACCAGTCACGTAAGCAACCTGATTTGTTTTTCTTTGTTTATAAATTTCATGGTACTTTTCCCAAGGAGAGCTTTATGCTTATATAACCTCGATACGAGGGAAAGCACTGAAAACTAAGCAATGTGGGATAAAGTGCATTCACTTAAGTCACTTAAGTTGCTTTTTAATATAAAGTGATGTAATGTTCCTAACTCCGGGCGTACCACTCTGGTACTGGAGGAGCAGGCCGTACTAGATGGGATGGAGGTAGGTAGTACGGATGGAGGAAGGTAGTACGAATGGAGGTGGGTAGTACGGAGGAAGGTAGTACGAATGGAGGAGGGTAGTACGGATGGAAGTGGGTAGTACGGAGGAAGGTAGTATGGATGGAGGGAGGTAATACGGATGGAGGGTAGTATGGATGGAGGTGGGTAGTACGGAGGAAGGTAACTTAGTGATTCCAGGCGCACAGAACAACGAAGTACCAAATATGAGCAATTGCCAGAGAAAGAGATTATGAATAGAGTACTTCGGATTTGCCAGATCCGATACAAGCA
>MU224858.1:5247027-5257885 GCA_018584345.1 Thuja plicata
TCCTCGCCGCCCAAAGATTGCTTGTCCTCAAGCAATCCGTCATCAAAACTCCAGGATCCCAAACTAAGCGCGGGCATCGATAATTGTATCTATTGAAACCCCCATGCCGCATCATGACCACGCACATTACAAGTGACTTTAAGTCATAAAGTAACTTTATAATCTCACTTATAAAATAAAGTGACTCAACTATGGAAAAAGGTTCCCAAATATTTAAATTCACTCAATTGAAGCCTTTGACTGGCTGACATCCTCCAAAAGTAGCCATTAGTCTATCCGGATGGGGAGATAGACTAATTAGGCGCCATAATGGCCTATTGCGGAGAAGGGGACATTACAGTCCTCCCTTCCCGGGATTGCTTGCCCTCAAGCAATCTCAACACAGGATGTTGCAAAATAGACTCACCCTCCCATGTGGCGTCCTCAATAGGTAAGTTCTTCCAGCGAATCAAATACTCTTTGATAGCCCTGTTCCGCAGTTTCCTTTCTCTAACCTCAGTCACCTCAGTTGGAACCAAAACCAATTTACCTTCCTCATCAAGCGGGGGTAATCCAACTGCTATTTGCTTCCCAATCGCCTTCTTGAGGCAAGACACGTGAAATACATTGTGAATCCTACTGTCTGCCAGTAGCTCGAGCTCGTAAGCCACCTCACCAACCCTCTGGAAATGCGATAGGGACCATAAAATCAGGGCTTAAGCTTATCTGACCCACTCTTCTTCAAAGAACTCTGCCTGTACGATTGAAGACGAAGGTAGACTATATCCCTTGACTCAAAGCTCCGCTTTGTCTGATGTCAATCAACGTACATCTTTTGCTGATTCTGTGCCCTCTGAATGTTCTCCCTGAGAGATCTAAGAATATCCTGACGATCCTGTAACCAATCTCTCGCAATCGGTGCCTTGCTGTCCTGTAGAGCCAACTCTATAAATGATAGGGGTTGGCTGCCATAGAGAACCCGAAACGGTGACATGCCAATAGTCATGTGATAGGTGGAGTTGTAGTGAAACTCCCCCAAATGCAACCATTTAACCCATGCCCTCTGCTGTCCCGCTACATAATTTTGGAGATAACCTTCCACCCATTTGTTCACAATCTCCGTCTGACCATCTGTCTGTGGGTGGTAACTAGTGTTGGGGGTCAATTCAGTGCCTGCCAATATGAATAACTCCTGCCAAAAGGTGTCGAGGAACTTACTGTCTCTGTTGCTCACAATGGTCTTGGGGAGACTATGCAGTCTGAAAATCTTTTGAAAGAAAAGCTCAGCTACCTGCGAAGCTGACCAATCTGCTGCGATAGCGAAGAAGTGAGAGAATTTAGTAAGTCTGTCCATCACCACAAAGATGCTATCTCTGCCCTGCACTCTCGGCAACCCTGTAATAAAATCCATCGAAATACCCTCCCATCTTTGCGTTGGAACGGGAACGAGTTGCAACAAGCTGACAGGATGTTCGTGCTCGAACTTGTTTTACTAACAAGTCTGGCACTCTCTGACATGCTGAAGGACATCATCCTTGAGGCCCTTCCATGAGAACCTCTCTCTGACCTGCTTGTAGGTTTTAAAAAACCCCGGATGTCTTGCTGTTGGCACATCATGAACAACATTCATCACCTTAGCCTTAAGTTTAGGACTTGGTACTAGGTAGATCCTATCCTTATAGAAGATAATATCATCGATTACCTTGTACCTGCTATCCTGGAGCTGACCATCCAAAATTTGACAAGCTTGAGTATTTTTAGAATACTCAACCAACAAATGAGACTTCCAATCTACAGAGATCTCTGATAAAGCACAAGCCGCCACTAGGGGTCTCCTGGAAAGTGCATCAGCCACAATGTAAATTTTCCCTTTGACATACTCAATGTCAAAATCATATGCCTGGATTTTACTGACCCACTTTTGCTGTCTTTCATTCAACTCTTTCTGTTCCAAGAAGTAGTGCAGGCTATTGTGGTCTGTCTTAACTGTAAACTTGCCACCCACTAGATACTGTCTGAATTTAGCTAGGGTGTGCATAATGGCAAGCATCTCCTTGTCATAATAGAATACAACCTCTCATTGTCCTTAAGCTTCCTCCTCTCGAATGCTATGGGATGGCTTTCCTGCATCAACATTGCACCGATCCCATTCCCTGAAGCATCGCACTCTAGAACAAATGGACGAGAGAAGTCCAGAAGTGCTAGAATCAGGCAAGTACTCATGACTGTCTTAAGTCTGTCAAAGACTACCTCTGCCTCATCTGTCCACTTGACAGCCCCTTTCCGAGTAAGATCAGTGAGGGGTGCCGCTGTCTAAGAGAATCCCTTCACGAACCTCCTGTAATAAGAACATAATCCAAGGAAACCCCTCAAATCTGATACATTCTTTGGTGGTGGCCAATCAAGAATTGCCTGAATTTTCTCCTAGCGAACCTTAACTCTGTCTGCCCCTATCATGTGCCCCAGGTAGAGAATCTCAGTCAATCCAAACTCACACTTGGATTCTTTTGCAAACAGAGATTGCTCCTCCATAATGTTGAGAATCTCATCCAAGTGTTGTAAGTGCTCCTCCCATGTCTTGTTGAAGACCAAAATGTCATCAAAGAATACAAAGACACTTTTGCGCAACTGCTTTTTGAATATATGATTCATGCATGACTGAAAAGTAGCAGGTGCGTTAGTGAGCCCAAATGGCATCACAAGAAACTCGTAGTGCCCGTAGTGACATCTGAATGCTGTCTTATGAACATCCTCCTCACGGACACGTATCTGATGGTATCTTGATCAAAGATCTATCTTCGAAAAATAAATTGCCCCATGTAGCTCATCTAACAGCTCATCAACCCGGGGGATGGGATACCTGTTCTTAATGGTTCTCTTATTGAGTGCACGGTAATCAATGCACATACGAAGAGTACCATCCTTCTTCACCAAAACTACTGAAGAAGCAAAGGGGCTGGAACTGAGCCTGATGTGCCCCATATCTAGAAGTTCCTTTATCGTCTTCTCTATTTCTTCCTTATAGTGTCTGGGGTGACGATAAGGAGTAGTGATCATGGGCTTGGTGCCCCTCCTCCATCTCAATGGTGTGCTCAAAACCTCTATCTGGAGGTATACCTGGTGGGATGTCCTCAAAAACCCGTTTGTGCTTATCAAGCACATTCTGGACATCAATGTGAACCTGCTGCCCTGAATCTAGTGTGGGTTTAGAGGATATGAAACACTAGGCTGCCCACTCCATATCGCTATGCCTCATGATGGTCTCCATCCTGTGAGCCGATACTAACCTGGGCCCGCCATCTGGCATGGCCTTAAGAAGAATTTGATGATCACCCTGCATAAACTCCAACTGTTTCAACTTGTGATCAATAGTGTATCTTTCTAGAGTCTGTAACCACTGCATACCCAAAATAGCATCAAGACTATCCAAATCATTGACGTAAAAATCAGCCTCTAGAAGATAATCCCCAAAGTGAATTGGGAGTCCGAAGATCTTCCCTGTACAACTCAACAAGTCTCCTCCGGCCACCTTAACCTCAAACTCGGGAATGCCATCTACTTGTAATCTCCTCCTGGAAACCATACCTGTGTTGATAAAGTTACGAGTGGTACTTGTATCCAATAGGCAAATGATTCTCTATCCTCTAACCACTCCCTTTAAACGGAAAGGGTGACATGTGGGAATCTCTCAAAGGGATGCTAAAGTAACAGGGGGCTGCTCATGGGGGGCTTTCCCCTTCTCTCCTGTCGGTTGCTCTTCCCGAGCCTCCTCATCGCTGTCCTCAACATCACTGTCCTCATGCTGTTCGCATTCACCATCGGAAGCCACCTCAATGTAATGTATCTTGCCTTTCCTAAGGCACCCGTGGTCTGGAGTCCAAGGCTCTCTACATGTGAAGCATAATTTCCTCCTCAACTCGTTCCTGGGCTCAAAATCCAACCTAGGGAGCATACTCTTATTCTGATTTTTGTTCTTTTGAAATGAAGAGGATCCCTTAAATGTTTTCTTAGGTGGCTGCAATATGGAAGAAGGTGAATCCAAGTCATGTGCTAATTTAATAGCGTCATCCAAAGTGTTTGGCTTGAGAACTCTAACCAAACCTCTGAATCTATCCTGTAGGCCCTCAATAAACATCATCACTTTCCTCTTCTTAGACATATCGAGAACCATGATGGAAATCCTCTAAAACTCATCAATATAGTAGTCTAAGGACCTACTTTGTCTCAGCTGAGCTAACTCCTTGTAATAAACCTCCATGCCTTTCCTGTCAAATAGGGTAATCAAATTCGTGCTGAAAGTCTCATAAGAATCAATCAGCCCATGATCTTGGGTGACAAGGCCACGATGCCACCAGTCATATGTGGCTCCCTCTAAATGCATTGTGGCAAATTTAATTGCCTCTGTTTCTGACATGGATTTGAGGGTCAGGAAGGTGTCTAGCTTGTGAATCCAAGCTGTCGCGAATGTCTTACCGCTGCCATCAAATGTAGGGAGAGTTAATTTATTCATTGCATGTTTTAAATCCATGTTCTGACCCCTAGGTCTCCTATCCTGTTGAGCCCTGCCGAATTCTCTCTTCTAAGCCATATACTAGGGAAAGGTTAAATCAACTTTGACATTATCTGGTAACATATCCCACTCATCATGCATGGTCATCACATTCTCTGGAAGAATGCCCGCTGTCTCAGGCTGTGCTACCTCTTCCCCTGCATTATTCTCCGCGAAGTTAGGCATAAGGGGCCTATCTGAAGTACGAGTGGGGGCTCTAGCTGCCCTAGGTGATCCTGCTATACTGCCTCCACCACTGTGATGGCTCTGGGGTCTCCTGGATGCTACTGTCAATTGCTAGATAACCCTTGTAAGCTGCTGTTATACATCAGCAATATGATCCTGTCCGTCGCGTATGGCCTTCAATGTTTCCCTGACCTCTATATCTGTATCCTCAGCCATATTTGTACTCGGAGTAACCTGTTCAAATATAATTTCCTCGTTTGCTTCTATATGATTGTTCTCTATGTCAACCTGTACTGAAGATTCTGGTTGTTCCTGTTCAACTTTGTTATGTTTAAAGCTATAAGACCTGTGCCTGCTATGCATACCTGCTCAACATTGTCACTGCTGTACCAGCCTGTTAATCTGAAAATCTAACCCACTAGGATGGCAAGATCAAAGGCTCTGATACCACTGTAATGATCCTAACTAGCTGTTTCTGAAAATGATTGCAAGAACTCCGATTTTCGGTAATTGATCCTTTTTTCTAATTTTCACCCTTTATATATGTATCCTTCTTTTTTTCATTTTTTTCTCAATGTATGATAGGAAACGTATTAACACAAATTTTACTAGCCCTCTAATGTTGGATAAATTTCATCATATAATCAAAGCCATATATTAAGCAAATCCAAATTACATTGCAATTGACATTTTCTTAGTTCAGCGTTCAAAGTCTACCTTTACGAGATTCCAAGGATGACTGCGGGTAAAGGAAGGCTATGGCGGCAAGCAATAATGGCAATGAAATGTCTCGACCCGTGTCCAATAGTGATGTCCTCCCAAACGCTGGTGTGACACCCCACTTGTATGCTCGATATCAATTCTTCAGCAATGTGTCAGCAAACTTGGAGATGTCCACTATCATACAGTTGCGAACGTCTAAGAAGCCCACACGTAACCAATCACCTAGCACTGCCTCTGAGTCTAGAGGCGTCCACGTTCACAGAGCTGCGAGTGCCAAGGGGAGCCCACGCGTAACCAGTCTCCACACACCACTCGAAATACATATACGGCTGACTCCGTAAACGTCTTGTAGATCCTAGAAGGAGTGCGGCCAATCTGTAGACGTGGCCACGCTGGAGTATGGATACCCGTCCAGCCACACACCGTAACAACAACTCTTGACGTCTATAGCATGATGACCCGTTCAGCCACACATCGTAACAACTCTTTTACCAACACGACCCACAACAAACTTATTATATCCAGGTTCAATGCCCAACACCAAGATGTTAATAGAAATCCAACAACAAGTCTCGATAATCACCACCGTTTGTTTTCCCTTATTGCCGTACTATAGAAGACATGGTTCGAACTGCACTCACATATGCAGACTATCCTCTTGTTTGTTAATATTAAGAATGCTGAAATATGAAGCATTTTTCCTTACCAATGCATTAAGCTCTGAAAATGATATCTGAATGATTCCACCATTGTTGAGATGCTGGGGCTACGTCCAACTTTTCAGATTTTCCTCAAGGGTTTCCGTCCTCAAGAAATAACCAGTCACGTAAGCAACCTGATTTGTTTTTCTTTGTTTATAAATTTCATGGTACTTTTCCCAAGGAGAGTTTTATGCTTATATAACCTTGATCTGAGGGAAAGCACTGAAAACTAAGCAATGTGGGATAAAGTGCATTCACTTAAGTCACTTAAGTTACTTTTTAATATAAAATGACTTTAAGTCATAAAGTAACTTTATAATCTCACTTTATAAAATAAAGTGACTCAACTATGGAAAAAGGTTCCCAAATATTTAAATTCACCCAACTGAAGCCTGTGACTGGCTGGCATCCTCCAGAAGTAGCCATTAGTCTATTTGGATGGGGAGATAGACTAATCAGGCGCCATAATGGCCTATCACGGAGAAGGGGACATTACAAAGACAAACACAGTTAAGCCTTCCAGCAGCATTAAAAATTCTAACTGCAAACAGTATGATAAGAAATCACTTGTGAAGTTAAGTAATTAAATTCTGTTTTGTGTTTTCTTCTGTCTGGAAGATCATCTTAGAAAAAATTGCTTTCCATTAATAAAGGTTCAAATGTCTGTAGGAGCTTGAGGTTTATTCCATGCACTTTGTGTTGTGTAAGCCTTTTTTAAAAGAAACTAAAGACAACTAAGTGAAGGAACCCCAGACCCAAAAATGTTGGTCAGGTGCCAACACCCAGGCGGTACTGTATTTTCCACAAGGGATCAAATTGGAGTAAACTTGAAATAATTCCACCAGGATCCCAACATGTGCTATGTGCATCCAACAACATTTCAAAATCTCATTCTAGCTGACAAGTAAGTTAATGAAAGTAGCAGTTTACTCTTTACCATCCATATTCTGCAACCAATTCTACCAATCTAGCCAAGTGTGCCCAAGAGAGTTTCTGAAGACAAATCTACTTATTCAGCAAATCATCACATACCATTAGATTTGCTAGACTTTCTTGAAATTTGCATTTGCATTTTGGTATGGATCTACAATTTGACCATAACATATAATAAATTTTTAAATTGTCCTGAAACTATTTACATTATGTAATAGAGCTGGGAAAAATGCTGTCTAATTTTTTTGTTTATTTGATCTCTGGAACTTTTGTAAGACTGTCAACCTTTCTTTGAGTCTTTGGTTCTTTCTATCCGATCTTTAGGAAGCTAACTGTGCAAAGTAAAACACAAAGTTTCCTTCTCTACATGAACTATATTATAATGCTAGTAATGCTCTAGAGTCTACATGTTGGTTTCTCTACAGGAACTATAGTATAATGCTAGTAGTGGTCTAGAGTCTACATGTTGGTTTTGTTTCTAATTTGGATTTTGAGGTTCAAGACACGTTATAAGCTTTAGCAATTTATGTAATCTCTTCTCACTAGAAAATCTGGTGAATGTTTTTACTTCATTAATAGTTTGGACCAGTCTAATCTTCATTCTTCTTGAGATGTGTGCTGTTTAGATTCTTGCATTCCCTCTGGCCCACTTTTGCATTGTATTTTTTGTTATAAAACATATATATTATTACTATTATAAAGAAAAGGAAAGAATGATAGATTTATTAATTTCGTAAATGATTTTTGCATCATCTCTTACATATTCTTCTGTTTGTTAAACAAAAATTGTGTTGTAGGTTATATCTGAAATTGTGGAGGCCTGTCGCTCCCATGAGTTTACAGATATAGTTATGGTACATGAGCACCGTGGGGAACCTGACGGGTTGATTGTGTGCCATTTACCCTTTGGTCCAACTGCCTACTTTGGATTACACAATGTGGTATGCTGTACGATTTCTGAATATATGAAATTGGCTTTACATGTACAAGTTGAATTTTCAATAAAGGGAGGATTAAGTTTTGTCAATGTTTTATCATTCACAGGTGACAAGGCATGATATCAAAGATAAAAAGGCTGTTGGAACCATGTCAGAGGCTTATCCTCATCTTATTCTTCATAATTTCTCCACCAAGGTATTCAAAACTATTTTGTGTATGAAAGTTATCTTTTCTTTTTTGATGATACTTTCACCTTACCTGGAAGATGGCTGCTTTTGTGTGCTTGCACGGATTCTGCATTTTGTATTTGCCATGTCTATATCTCTGGCCTCATGATTTTTCTATTCTGGACAAATGTTTTGTTCTCTGTATTTTTCTGTAGTATTAGAAGCTGCTACTGCATACTTTTTCTTAATTACTAATGTTGGTTTTTGTTCCTCTCTTCCAATACAGTCTGTATTGTAATTCTAGTTATGACAAATTTCTGTTTTTCAGTTTAATGCAAATCACTTATAGAAGTGTATATAGTTCACTTCTCTCTGTGGATTAGCTACCGTTCAAGTTATAGTGCCTATGCATTTCAAGTAACCTAGGAGAAAGGAAAAATTGGAATCTGTTAGAGCAGTGGCTCAACAGATCCATATACTTGCAGCAAATTTTTTGTTACAGAGGACTGATGAGTTCTAAAGGTTGTTGCACTTTTCTGTATGGTCTATTTTCACAAGAGAAATGCATTTTATTACGTTGTTTTTATAACTAGTTAGCAGCTGCAAAAATTGATATGCTTTCGAAATTTTAATTTGTTTGTTGATTCTTCTTACAATGGGGTAGGCATTTTTTCCTGAACAGGAGGTCCCTCTTGTATTATCTTCATGTTTCCTTTTCTTCCTTAATAATTTTCAGATTTCTGATAGATATGAAATATCTGTTTTTTAATTCAATTACATTCATGGCACCTAATGTGATATCTAATGCATTTGATTTTTTTCTTTATCCATGTTGCTGGTTGGCGTGCCTTATTCTCTTTTAGAAAGCTGGATGGCATTTTCTTTTTCAATTATTGATTTCTAGTTCTCTTTGCATTCTACATTTGAAATTTATCTTTCATGTCATGTCCTTCCATGTGCATCCTTTCTACATTGTCTTACTTTTATTGTTTGGGTTCGATAAAGCTTGGTGAAAGAACTTCAAACATTTTGAAGCATCTATTTCCAGTTCCTAAGCCTGATTCAAAGCGCATCATAACATTCGCAAACCAGTCAGATTACATATCTTTCAGGTACATCTGCCCGCTAAATTGCTTTTAATCAGCTCTAAGATTCAGTTGTATTTTTTAATCATAATCAAAAGTTTATCCTTTGTAAGTGTATTGTTTTTTAGAATACTTTTGCATCTGTATTAATAACTAAAGAAACTGCATTAGGTACTTGAGAAATATAAACTCCTATTGCAGACTTTTACCCGACTTTTGTTGCTGATCGTAACTGAAGTGATGATTCATCTCTCTTCAATTCCCAGAATTGATTTGCTTTTTATGAAGAGATAAACAAAGTTGAGAGTCATAAGCTATATCCATCACTAAGGTTTTGAATGGTGAACCGTGAAATAGCAGTCATCAGGAAACTCTTGTATAAGGTTGAGGACTGCATCCCCATTCACATATCCACATCATCTGATGTCTATAGTTGTATATGAGATATCCATGCCTTTGTTCATTTACTCACGAGTCTTAATTTGAACAGCATTGCTGTCTTCATACTGATATCTGTACCCAATATGTCTGCACGAGTATGGTAGGATTGTCTACAAGCAAATTTGAATTGAATTTATTACTTACAAGTTTTATGGGTGAGAACAAGGTCTTCACTTAGTTGTTTCTTGCTTGACTGTTGACTGTTGACTGTTGACTGTTATGTTTGTATTTCAATATATCTCTAGAACTTCGTGTATGGGTTGTCATTCCATGTTGTGGTGGAAGGTGTTTAGATTTTTTACAAGTATTAAAGTTCTTTTAAGAGCGTATTGAGGTTATGGGAGGGGTTTTAGATCTTTTTCAATTCTATATTGGTAATTCCCTAGATGATTTTGCTATGATATTTAACCTTTGATATACTTTATATTTGAGTTGATAAGTCATAATGTTATTTCAAATATTTCTGGGTAGATTGTGTTGGATTTTTTTCATGAACATTTCGGATCACACTCCATGATCCATAAATAAAAGAAATTATAAAATATCTATCACCCGTCTTGTTGGCAAATTTGAGTCCTACATCAAAGATTCTTCCCACTTTGTTGATTTTATTAAGCATAAAAGATTAGAGAACAATGATCTCTTGGTATGCATTGACGCGGTCTCACTTTTTCCCAAGGCCCCCATTCCAGATGCTATTGAGATTGTCAAGAGAAAATCTAATGATGAAGTAGCACCCCTTGTTGAGCTATGCCTGAGATCCACTTTTTTTTCTCTTTCCAAGACATCATCTACAAGAAAGTGGATGGGGTGTCTATGAGTTTCCCTCTCTCTTCGGTAATTGCTAACCTTTACATGGGGCACTTTGAAGAAGTTGTTCTTTTCTCCTTCTCTCTCAAACCAAGGTGGTGGAAACAATATGTGGATGACACCAACATTTGTTGGCCGCTTGCCCTTGAGAAGTTGGAAGAATTCCATGCCCACCTTAATAGCATAGCCCATTGCATTTCCTTCACCAAGGAGCTTGAAACCTGTTGGTGCCCAAAAACACTGAATTGAATTTCCTTTGGACTTGCCAATCCAATGATGGGAAATCCAATTATTTTTGGCCAACTAACGGGAATGATCGATTATGATCCTCTTCCCCTACGCTTC
>MU224858.1:5267289-5318046 GCA_018584345.1 Thuja plicata
CGTACTACCCACCTCCATCCATACTACCCTCCTCCATTCGTATTACCTCCCTCCATCCGTACTACCCACTTCCATCCGTACTACCCTCCTCCATTCGTACTACCTCCCTCCATTTGTATTACCTTCCTCCGTACTACCCACCTCCATCCGTACTACCCTCCTCCATCCGTACTACCTACCTCCATCCCAATTAGTACGGCCTACTCCTCCAGTACCAGAGTGGTACACCCGGAGTTAGGAACATTACAAAGGTTGAATTTGTTGAGTATCAAGAGATATTGCTAGAGATGCAAAGACTTCTTTAGCATGATGAAGAAGTGGAGTTTAAACAAAGATGAAGAAACAAGAACACTTTGCGAACCATGCAAGCTGGCGACACTCAGTCATCTTCAACCAATTGAACAATTCCATATCAACATGTCCAAGTTCATCCAACTTGACTCATTCATAAGTGGACATGTAGAAGGCATTTAATGTAATACTACGATGAATTTTCTCATTGGTTCATCCTTGAAAGGATATGTATTCAAAGATTCGTAATAATATTTGTTGTGTTGTAAACACATGCCTCATTGCAAATGGGTACCCCCTCTTTTTTTCACTTAGTTGCTTAGTGTTTGGCTTATGTGTCCTTAGGTTGGCAACTTCATCGGTTTTCCTAGTCTCCTAAGAATGGGTGAGTTTTGTCAAAATTTCTAGCTTGACTTTTCAAGTGAAGAATTGTCCAAGGATTGAATTCCAATTGCAAAGGTCCAAGGATGAGGAATAAAGTTGCGATTGCCAAAGTTGGAATTGAGGGTAAAGGTGTGAAATTTTCACTAAAGTAAAAAATTGTCAAGATGTTGTGAAATGTTGCTAAGTGGAAATCGAAATTCAAATGGAGGTTGAAAATGATAAGTGGAGGTCAAAGTTTAAATGGATAAGTGAGGAACAATTGAAAATTTGTGAGTCCTTAGTCGGAAAATGCAAGAAATTCAAGAAAGAACAAGTGAAAAGGAGAGGAGATTCATCCATTTTCAGCTCCTTAGTGAATTTCCGACCTCCTTGAGAGTCCATTCGCAGCTCCTTTGTGAATTTCCAGCTCCTTGGTGAATTTCCAACCTCCTTGAGGAGCACTTCCAGCTTCATCTCTAAAATCCACCCAGCATGTGTATAGGAAAATTGCAAGAATCAAGTGGTTTGGGATGTGAAATGAAGAAGTCTTTCCAAGGGAGATAAAATTTTTGAGTTTACAAGTCAAGTTTTAAAGAAGAAAAGGAGGAAATATTCATGGTTGAGCAGAAAAAAGAGTGGAATTCTGAATGGAGATTGAAAGGTTGAAGTAAACCTTGTTGCTCATTTGCAGCTCGAAGCTGGAAATCCGACCTACACCTTAGCCATTTCCAGCTCCATGCTGAAATTCCAACCTAAAAAAGGTGTGATATTTTAAGGTAAAAATGACCAAGTCAAGTTTGAAGTCCAATTCAAGGTGAGAGAGGCATTGAAAATGATGGATTTTGATCCAAAGTTGAAGGAATTTCAAAGATAATATTTGAGAGATGAAGTGGTAAATTCAAATTGCTCATTTCCAGCTCCAAGCTGGAAATCTGATATATAACTCAACCATTTCCAGCTCCTCTTGTCAATTCTGCCCTTGCAAAATAATAAGAATTTTTTGAGATAAAAGCTGCGAAGGCAAATTGAAGAGGCATTAAAATGTTCGATCAGAATCGAGGGAATTCAATTTTCAAAAGTTGAGGGTAAATTCAAGTTCTAATAAAAAAATCAGACTACACATTGAGAATTTCCAGCTCCATCCTAGAAACCCGCCTTGCCTTGAGATGAAAATAAATGTGAAATTGCAAATGGTCAAGTATGAAATCAAATGCAAAATTGCAGGTCTAGGCAGCAAATGAGATTTCAAATTTAAATTGATATGACAAGACAACCAAAAGAAGACAAATTGAAGAAAGAAGGATAAAAATGATAGAAATTTTACTTCCATGCAAGATTTTCACAATATCTTCCACCATGGACATATCACAACTTAGTAAAATCCATTTTAAACCTTAAAACATGAAAGGAGAAGAAAGCACAAGACGGTAAAAATGAGTCCTAAGAAGCTAATAAGAGTTCAGCTAAAAACGGAGGTAAGAAAAGACAGCAGGCAAGGAAATGAGAGATAGAAATGTTGAAGTTTTCAGATTTGAGTAAGGAAAATGCAATCTATAGATGACTTTTAAAACTGAAACAAGATAGCATATAAAATAGACAAGGAGAGTGGAAGGATGGTACCGGTTTTCCTCCAATGTGAAGATGACTTGCACCAATCCTTAGCTTTACTTGCCCTTGAATTGATGTCACTATTCCATGCACAATCAGGTCCAACTTTACCAGCCAGTGTAATGCTCCAAGTCTGGTATATTTTATTGCGCCAAGTCTGCCCTACATTCTCTGATTTGGATCTGACATGAAGTAGCTAATCCGATTCCAAATGTTGATATATTTCGCACCTTTAATGTATACTTCAAGGTGGACGAATTCGCTCTACAATGCTGGTGTAATTTTGCACCTTTAATGTATACTTCAAGGTGGACGAATTCGCTCTACAATGCTGGTGTAATTTTGCACCCTTAGTCTGCTCCCACTTTGGATAATTGGATCCTCAAATCAATGAGAAAAATCGCACTACTAAAACTGAGTAAAAATTGCTGAATGAAGGAGTATTGATTCTTGCTAGGAAGAACAGCACATTATGTTTTTGGTGTGTCTTACCTCCAAGGAATCGATCCATATACATATGTGTTTTAATGTCTAAACTCTACCTCCCAGAGGTAGCCAACTTGGGCCCTCCCAAGTATTTAATTAATAACAATAAATATCCTATATTTATTATTATTAAGAAATTCGCTCTTATATATATATTGATTTAATTAAAGGGTAATAATAATAAATATATTTGCCCAATATATTATATTATTATTTTATCAATTGTCCTTATTTATGCAATAAACAATTTGGCATAATGTTGATCATAGACGTAAAGGCCATAACATTAACAAGAAATACGTTAATAAATAAGAAGATATAAATGTATCTTTTGATTTTCTTAATACCGTTGGTTGGGTGTACAGAAGAGACAAAAACATCAAAAAACAATTGCATGACCAGGTGATAAGTTACTTGAGCCGAGAAAAAGCATTTTTTGGAAGGTAGAGGATTAGAGATTGTTTGCTTGTTGGTAGGGTGGTCATGTTGCTATAACACGCAGGACATTATTTTGTGGGTCAACAGACGCTGTCCATTCTGGCTTAAATACTTGCTTTTGCAAAATTCATTTAAGAATGCATGAATTTCATTTACTCAAGGTCAGTTCTTTTATATATGTTATAAAACTACTAGATTTTACTGGTTGCCTCTGTTTCAAGGTATTATGTAGAATGGATTTTGGTTTTGAAGGATCTACATAATTAATTTGAACTGTGTTCACTACAAAAAGGAGTCCCATGAACAAGATTGATCCAGGGCAAGTTCTGTACAAGTTCAATGATTCCATTCAGGTTGTTAGATTCACCCACACTTCTTATTCTAAATTCTTTAAAAAAAGTTCAAAACCCAAGCTCCAGTGAGCTACAAATCCATATAAATAGAATGAACAATATTGACTTGTTTGTATGGTTTTGACATCAATTACCTATATCTGCAGGTCTGTAGTTTTATTTACCACATTATAAATATTTAGTAGTTTGTTTTATTGAATCCTTTAATGTACTTACCATCCGGTTTGATTTCATTTTTCAATAACTTTTGACCAAGCTTATGAATTCACAGGCATCATGTTTATGAAAAACCTGGAGGTCCAAAATCAATCGAACTCAAGGAAGTTGGTCCACGTTTCGAATTACGTCTTTACCAGGTTGGATATAACTCTCTTTTCTACATGCTTGTCTTCTTGATATTACAATCATTCCATTGACAAGATAAATTTGTGGCCATTTTTTAGTGCTTGTTGTACTTGGAAGAATGAGAAGGGAGGATGGAGGGGGGCATAAACTTAATTCTTCTAAAATAGTAGCATGGTGTATATGTCTTTACATCTTGTATCCAACATAATTTCTAATTCAAATTCTAAGTGACCTTTCACTTGAACACGTTTATTTATGTATAAATTTAACATTAATACTGTTTACACTATGACACTTGAACCTATAATTTGCATTTAATCTATATCTATGGAAATACTCCAGTACATAACACCTATTAAAATGAACAGACATACTATGTAAAATGTGTTGCAACCAGAATGAAGAAAGTATGCTGCATAAATTTCAGAAAGTAAAAAGATATAGTAGATTTATAAATAAAGAATTATAAATTTGAAATATCTACTTTTCAGAAATGAATAAGTGCATGATATTGATATTGAACTACATTTTATGAAATCCCAGTAGACCTCAGGAAACAAACTGATTCAAGAGGTCTCAGAAAAGATCAAACCAAAGATTGTTAGCCTCCCCAAGTTTCCTAGAGAGTTAACTCTATTCCATAGCTTTTGAGATCTGCTATCAGAAAATGTTTGAAGTAATGTAGCTCCTTTTTGTTGCACAATTTTCTTCTTTATCTATATTGCGCAATGATATCAAAGGCCTTTTTGCAGTAGCTGTTGGCCATGTAGAACTACTTATTTGTGTGATTTGTTTTTTGATGCTTCATTAGTTACTTGAAAGTTTCAAGTACAAATCTGGTATATGTTAATCAGCTCAAGCTACATATATTGATAACTTTTAAGATTTTTTCTCATCGCTATCAATCATTTTTCACAGAGAGAGTATCTTGGAGAATGAAGGAAAGATAAGGGCAAGGAATGAATAATGTTGACAATCAAATATTAAGATTCAAGAGTTACATTTTCTAAAAATGAGGTGCACAAATTTAATGCTTTGAAATCTCTTACTCTGATATCCTAGAATGGAGCAATTGATTGACATTAACGAAGTATCGACAAACAAATGGGTAGATGCAACCAGTCTATATTTAGAACCTCCACAATTTACATGGTAAAGATGGCTAGAGGAAAGTAACTTCTCACTCACTATGCTAATTCCTGCATAAGCAATTCGTTCAGTCAGTTTATGAGGGTTCAACAGAAGGGAACAATGGATGACTATATAAAGCTTTCTAATGTTAAGCTTGTGAATTAAGGAATTTCTCAAATGAACAAAAACTAGATGTGTTCTTGGGGGGGTGTCAAGGAAGTAATTTAACATGCGGTGCAACTTTTTAAGCCTAAGGACATAGCTGATGCTATGGTGTAAGCTTGTAGAGTGAAGAAAAAATAGTCAGCATTTAAGAAAAACTCCTTAGTAGGATTCCATTCTATTGCACTCTAGCAGTTGTTCATCCACAAAAAATCAGGTTAACTCTTCAGTAATTGGAAGAAAGAAGAGCCAATATTTTATGTTTCTATCGTAACAAGATTCAGCAGAGGACATAAATGTACATAGAGGAAGCTATTCTACACTGAAGGAGCATAGGACAGCGAAGAGGGTAGGTTTCTGAGTTACAAATAGGAGAGGAAGAGCCATTGTTGGAACAACAAACCATTTCTGGTCATGCTCTTGTAGTTGTGACTACACACAGGAACACTCAATGTAAGAATCTTTTTAGAGGATGGTTTGGAGACCACCTGCTTTCTTTTCTTCCTCTTATTTTTGGTGAGCTTTAATCTGCCTCTACCAGTCATTACAATTTTATCTTTTTTTTGTCCATTTAGGGGGAGGGGGAGAGCCAAAACAATGAGTCAACTGTCTTTCTGTGGTCATCTTATTAGCCAAAGATTCACTACGTCTGGCAGAGCCTCTATGTATTTAACATCTATACAATTTTATTTTTCATAACCCTTTCCACATTGATTTACCCCAGATTTGCAGGAATTCGTATTATGGCCTAATTCCCCCTCTATGCCTATATCCAACCCAGGGACATTCTTGTTATCCTGACTGGGTATAGTCAGTGTACAGGGAATACCTGTTTACTATTTTGTAGTGTCCCTTTTTTGAAATAGGATTTAATAATAAACAATTATAATAAAATTTAACATAACATAACTAAAATTTAGTTAAGTTTATGAATGGTCAAAGGCATGAGATGAAAAGTTGCGACTCCCTCAAACGTGAAATATTAAAGGGAGAAGAGAAATTCATTTGAAAGGGGGAGAGGAAGGAAGAGAAAAGGGAAGATGCGAATCAAGAAAGAATTAATAGAGAAGAAGATAAGGAAGTGACTCCTTCAAGAGGCAAATGTTATGAAGGGTTGTGACCAAAGTTCCTAGACTCAGACTTGGCTCGGACTCAGCAAGGCCAACTCAACTTGTGACTCGGCAAAGTGAAGAAAAACCCTTGAAATTTAGAGATTTTTAAGGATTTAAAACTTGTTTCATGCACCCATTATTGAATAAAGCTTAAAGACACAATAACATCATCAAATAGAAGCTAATTTGATCAAATACATAAATATACATCCATCACATATGTTAAATTATAGCTTCGATATGATTGACTTATCAATATATATATATATATATATATATATATTCGAATGGATTATATTGATCAGATTCGATATGCTAGAATGAATCGACTTTAGTCGATTGCATGTAATATATATATATATATATATATATATATATTACAATGAAATTATATTGATCAGATTCAATATACTTATGAATCGACTTTAGTCGATTACATATAATACATTTAACATGTATTGGATCGGATACCATATGTTCGATAACTGTCATTGCAAATGAAATCGACCATAGTCGATACCGATCAACATAGTGGTGATTATATGTTATGATAACTATCGTACGATAGTTATGCGTAACACAAACACTGCCACGGTTTACATATATGAACAGCGATTAACGAAAGGGCATGTCTATGCAAAGACATGACCCTACATGGCGTAAGCCATGTACGGTCATGTCTCTACATAGACATGACTCTTATATCACACACACATATACTATCGTATGTGGCTGTGGAATAATATCAATTACAATGTGCATATTATTACCACAACAACATACGAAGTAAATATCTCTGCAATTATAATTCAGTAAATATATAAATATATATATATCTACTTAAGATAATATTTGTGAATAGCACAAATAAAGAACATTGAATTCTCTCTAATAAAGATCTTTATTCCTAACATGCTATCAGAGCCTCTCTAGAGAAGAATCAATATAAGTAAAATTCTGAATTATATCAGATTGGTTATTAGAATATAAGAAGAAAATAATAATGGCCAATAGCATTAAAGTGGAGAACAAACTTGAAGGCGCTACAAATTTCTTCTCATGGAAGATACGAATCCTAACATTGCTTCAAGAACTCGAGTTAGATTCCTATGTTGAGGAGGATATAAAGATGCCTAAAGATGAACTTGATAAATCAACTTGGAAAAGGCGTAACAACAAAGCAAATTTTAATAATAATCGATGCCGTTAAAGACCATACTCTTCCCTCAATAGCAAGGCTAAAACCGCTTATGAAGTATTCAAAACCATTCAAGAGACATATGAGATCAATAATACAAGTAGATTACTTACTCTCAAAGAACAACTCTTGAATTTAAAGATGAACAAAGGGGAAACCATCACGTCTTACTTCCTAAGAATTTCCGAATTAAAAGATCAACTATCTACTATTGGAAACAATGTTGATGACATGGAGTTAACTTTAATAGCTCTTAGAGGATTACCTATCTCATGGGAATCTTTTATTCAATGTATAACAAGACGCCCTTTGTTTCCCTAAGTTCGATCAACTAAAGAATGACTACACTCAAGAGGAATCCCGATTAATATCAAGAGGGATCAAGCCAAACAAAGGAGAGATCCAAGCTCTACATACTCATTCAAATTTCAAAGGCAACAAAAGGAAGTTCAAACATAAGAAGGGAAACTATAGCAAAAATCACAAAACCAGAGACTTCTCCAAAGTAAAGTGCTATAAATGTGATAAACTTGGATATGCGCACAGGTTCTGTCCAGAAAGAAAGAAAATTCAAGCAGCAATAGCCGAAGCCAAAGAAACAGAAATATCCTTATTCTTCTTGGCCTTATCAAGTGAAGTAAATTCAAATAAACACAATTGGATAATTGATAGCGGAGCATCACGACACATAACTGGATTTAGAGATCAATTTGAAACCCTAGAAGAACATTCCTCTGAAGAGGTTACAATTGGAGACAACTCCACTTGTCCAGCGAAAGGAATTGGGACCTGCTCAATCAAATTGAAAACAGGGGTAACACTACAATTGAAAGATGTTCTTTTTGTACCAGGCATAAAAAGGCACTTGGTCTCTATATCAGGCCTAGCTGATCAAGGCTATCCTGTCACATTCCAAGAAGATAAAGTGTTAATATGGCCTAAAAACACTAACATTAAAAATGCTGTCTCTATAGGGTATAGGGATTGAAGCCTATACAAATTATCTAATAGTCACAAATTAGCTCTATGTCATGAAGTATCAAACTGTAATGAACTCTGGCACAAAAGGTTAGGACATCTTGGATTTAGCATTCTTCCTTCCATAAAGAAAATCACTACAGGTATACCTAATCTAAAATCAAATCATATTAGTAATTGTAAAGGGTGTGCTCTATGAAAAAAAATCAAAAGATCCTTTCCCTCCAGTGAACATAAAACCAAAATTGTATTAGAACTCATTCACACGGAGTTGTGTGGACCTATGTCAACTCTCTCACTAGGAGGATTTTTGTATTATGTGATTTTCATTGACGATTACTCTAGAAAAACTTGGATCTATTTTCTTAAACTCAAAGAATCAAATGAAGTATTGCTAAAATTCAAAGAATTTAAAGCATTAGCGGAAAACCAAACTGGGAAGAAAATAAAAACTCTAAGATCAGACAATGGAGGCGAATATATCTCTGAAAACTTTAAAGAATTTTGCACTTCTGTTGGGATTAAGAGGGAGTATACAGTACCTTATAATCCTAGAAAACATTACTCTTGAAGAAGCCTTTATAGGGAAGAAACCAGATCTAAGTCATCTAAGAATCTTCAGATGTCCTGTATATGTTCACATTCGTAAAGAAAAAAGAATCAAACTAGAACCGTTTGGAAAGAAAGGAATATTTGTTGGTTACAGTGAAACTACCAAAGGATACAGGGTCTACTTCCCAGGAAAGATATCTATTGACATTAGTAGAGATATCAAATTTAAAGAAGACATTGCTCTTAAACTCTCTACACTTACAGAAGAGGGATCAAATGAGAATCAGAGGGAGAACATTATAGAAAATGATGAAAATCACGAAATTAAGAATCAAAGGGAGAATGCCTTTCAAGATGATGGGAACTATATTACTGAAAACCAAAGAGAACATAATAGAAAATGATGAACTCCCTTCATCTAACCTTGAAGATGTGAAATTCCTAACAATAAGAAAAGGCCACTATGGGCAAGAAAAATGATTAAAGAAAATCATGCTGAACCAGATGAAATATTTAGAGAAAGTAAGAGAACAAGAAATCAGAGATGCTATCTTGCACTTATGGCTGAACTTACAAAATCCGAACCATCTAATGTTAAAGAAGTTTTAACATGTCAAGCTTGGAAAGATGCAATGATCGAAGAATATCAATCTATTGTAAAAAATGATGTTTGCGAAGTAGTACCAAGACCTAAAGGGAAATTAGTTGTCTCGTCAAGATGGTTATTCAAAATCAAATATGCTTCAGATGGTAGTATTGAAAAATATAAAGCTAGATTTGTTGCCAGGGGCTTTTCTCAAAAAGCTGGAATTGACTACGAAGAAACCTTTGCTCCGGTTGCTCGATATACGTCTGTGAGAACTATTATCGCCATTGCAACATCCAAAGGGTGGAAGATACATCAAATGGATGTAAAGGCAACATTTCTAAATGGTGTTATTGAAGAAGTATACATAGAACAATCAGAAGGCTTCACCACCCATGACAGAAATAGTTATGTTTGCAAATTGAAGAAAACCCTCTACGACCTTAAGCAATCTCCCAGGGCTTGCTATGAACGCATAGACAATTATCTCTCCGAGTTAGGGTACTCCAAAATGAAGTTGACCCTAATATATACTTCAAAATATCCAAAGGTGAAATTGTAATTCTAGTTCTTTATGTTGATGATTTATTAATAACAGGAGAAGATCATCTCGTTGCTAAATGCAAACAAGATCTCACAAACGAATTCGATATGAAGGATCTAGGTTTGTTACACTACTTCTTAGGCTTAGAAGTATTACAGAAAAAACAACTATATTTTCCTAAATCAAAGAAAGTACACCATGGACATTTTAACTAGATTTGGCATGATGGAGTGCAAACCATTAACCACTCCAATGGAAACAAATCTTCATAAGCTCAAAGATGAAGCCGCAGATCCAAAACCTACAGATCCTACATATTATAGACAGCTAATTGGATCACTTATGTACTTGGTAAACACTCGTTCTGATATCTGCTATGCTACAAACGAATTAAGTCATTTCATGTGTGAACCAAAGAAGATCCACTTAACAATTGCTAAACATATTCTAAGATACTTATGTGGTACAATTGAAATGGGCCTAAAATACGAGAATGTTGAGATACAACTTCAAGGGTTCACCGACTCTGATTGGGCTTGAAATTCAATCGACCGTAAAAGCACTACAGGATGTTGCTTTAGTCTTGGATCAACAATGATTTCTTGGTTCAGTAGAAAACAATCAACAGTTGCTCAAAGTTATACTGAAGTAGAATATATGGCTGCTTCAATGGGAGCTCGAGAAGCAGTATGGTTAAGGAAGTTACTATTTGGATTGTTTGGCAACCCCTAAAGGCCACAGTAATTCATTGTGACAATCAAAGCTGCATTAAACTCTCAGTAAATCCAATTTTTGACAATCGCTCCAAGCACATAGAAATTCCTTACCACTACATAAGAGACATGGTAGACAGAGATATTATCAAATTGGTCTACATCAGTACTGAAGAACAAAATGCTGATATCTTTACCAAGCCTCTTGCAAAGTTGAAAATCGAGTACTTCAGAAAGAAACTTGGTATGATTAAGTTGTGATTAAATTTCATCATTATGTTAATTGATGTATTCATGAATAAAATAAATAAAATATTGCAATATTATGTGTTTTGAAAGGTGACGATCTTTCATGTGTGTGAGGTCACTATTGTGAGGTGACGACCTACAATAGTTTGACCCAATTAAGTTATTGTTTAATCCAGTTCCGAATTTAGTCGGGGATTATGATAACGTGTGTCTCAAGTTTTTGATCTGGAATGCGCCGGATATCTTGACACCAATACTTATCACTAAATCCAGTTCCGAATTGAGTCGGGGATTGTGATAAATTCTTCTATTAGACTGAGTACATTAAACTTATGTTCCGGACCATGCCGGTTACCCTGATATAAAGTGATTAAGTGTTATTACAAAAATCCTGTTTCGAATTGAGTCGGGGATTTCGATAACACTCACATCATGAGATCATGATTCTGATCAATCCTCTCTTGCTAAGAGGGAGTGTTAAATTATAGCTTCGATTTGATTGACCTATCAATATATAATATATATATATATATATATTCGAATGGATTATATTGATCAGATTCGATATGCTAGAATGAATCGACTTTAGTTGATTGCATGTAATATATATATATATATATATATTACAATGAAATTGTATTGATTAGATTCGATATACTTATGAATCAACTTTAGTCGATTACATATAATACATTTAACATGTATTGGATCGGATACCATATGTTCGATAACTGTCATTGCAAATGAAATTGACCATAGGCGATACCGATCAACATAGTAGTGATTATATGTTACGATAACTATCGTACGATTGTTATGCGTAACACAAACACTGCCACGATTTACATATATGAACAACGATTAACCAAAGGGCATGTCTATGTAAAGACATGACCCTACGTGGCTTAAAGACATGACCCTATGTGGCTTAAGCCACGTACGGTCATGTCTCTACATAAACATGATTCTTATATCACACACACACACACACACACACATATATACTATCGTATGTGGCTGTGGAATAATATCAATTACAGTGTGCATATTATTACCACAGCAACATACGGAGTACATATCTTTGCAATTATAATTCAGTAAATATATAAATACATATATATCTACTTAAGATAATATTCGTGAATAGCACAAATAAAGAACATTGAATTCTCTCTAATAAAGATCTCTATTCCTAACAACATAAGTACGAACGCAAATTAATGCATTGATGACAATTAATACTCTGACAGATAACCAATATTATCAAATACAACAATAGACATTTTATGCCGACTACATCATCCCCTCTCCAAAAGAAAAAGTTGTCTTCCAGATAACAAGTATACATAAAGTAATATCCAAGAAGACTAATGACAAGAGTGTAGATAATGACTCGTACTGCGCAAAATCAAAGTTGTAGTGTACTTAAAAAATAAAATGGGTGTTTTGGGGCAACACCCCCAGTGAGGTCAAGGGGCAGCGCCCCTCGCAGGGTCCGAGGGCATCATTTTCTTGAAGTTTTAAGATGCCAAAAAATGTACTGATAAAGCCCAAAAATGCAATTTCCAAATCTCTTACTTGTCGAACAAAGCACAAGAACTCAAGAAATTGCAGCTACCATAGGGAAGGGTGGTGTTCATGTAGCTTCTATTTGATGATGTTATTGAAACCTAGGGACCCATTCGGATTCTAGACGTGACTTTTGCTTCTCAAATTGAATGTTTTTAGGGCTGCAAGGAAGAAATAAAGTAAAATAAAAACTTTTTATGTTTTTTAAATGCTAACTTTACCTTGACACTGGCTGAGTCAGCTGGCTTGGACTTGGCGAGTTAGCCACCTGACTCGCTGATTTGGCAAGTCACGGGGGTCAGATGGTGTTGCCCGCCGAGTCACAGGTTAGGGTGGCTCGACTTGCTGATCCGACTGTACTTGCATGACTCGTGTTGAGTCTTGGATCTTTGGTTGCGACTCTTTCAAAAGGTTGTAGTTATGAAAGGTTGTGACTCTTTCAAAGGGCAGCAATGATGAAGGGTCGTGACTCTTTCAAAGGGTTGTAATCATACAAGGTGGGTTGTAATCATACAAGGTTGTGATTCTCTCAAGGGGCAGGAATTATGAAGGGTCGTGACTCTTTCAAAGGGTTGTAATCATGAAAGATTGTGACTCTCTCAAAGGGCAGGAATTATGAAGGGTGATTCTTTCCAAGGGTGGTAATTGTGAAAGGTTGTGACTCTTGCCAAGGGGCAGACATGAGGAAGAGGTGTGACTTCTTCCTCACATTGGAAGATATAAAGGGGAGAAGGTTTCATTTCAGGAGGATTGAAGGGAAATCCATTTGGTGGAATAATATATTTATTCTCAAAGGCAACAATGAAAAGTGGTGACTCAATTCTCATCAAAGGTAGTGACCCTTTCCACCAATAAAGTATAAAATAATATTTCCAAGCATTCAAGGGACTTATCTATCATCACTCATCAATATATCAAATCAGCACTCACTCAATCATCACTCACCTCTCTATGAATTCCATTTATTTGATTATCACTTACTAATATATCAAATCATCAAATCAGAGGAAATAATTCTATCATCCATCAAACATTAATTGGGGATCAAGCAAGCAGATCATAAATCAATTCTTCCATTAATTCAATCAGTTTTTTATAAATCATTCAAACGTTAAGCAAATAAGAGACATCGAAGAAGACAAATCAGCATCGATCTAATAAAAATTACAAAATCAGAAATTGTTATGTCACACAACAGTTTATTTGCTATTCAGATATTGTGGTATGAATATAAAACATTGCCATATGATTTAGCTAAATGTTAGGTCTTCATTTGATAAGAAGTATGAATGTGTGCATATATTCTATCAAATCTAAGGTATGATTAATAATTTGTAGCAATGTATGATTAATGTGGATGAAGATTCCTTTAAGCTTATGGCCAGTCCACTGTTCTATTATGGAGGGGAGGTAGGGCATATGAGGAGTGCAAGTAGCGTAAAGGTCCATTTGAGTAGTGGTAACCCCAGGTGCTGTTGGGAGGCTGAATGGTGGATGCCATTAACGTGCTCCTAGGCTTGATGGATAGGCTCAATGAGCCTTGTATGATTTCCCAGATGCTTCATAATGAGGATGGGTTTTTGGAAAAAAGCCTTAAGGGAATCTCATGTACATTAGGAGTATTATGATAATGGTTAGAATTTTCTTTGGAACATCGTTGCAATATATGTTTATGTATCTATTGTTAACTAACCTGATTGCAGGCTCTAAATCAAGCAGTTAATTGATCCCTCATTCAGGGATTCTTGGGCAAATTAAGTCCTAATAGGGCACATTACATGTAATCAGATTATTAGTAGCCTCCAAAGTACTAGCTGTTGGTTGGTGAACAACACCAACTTGATCCAGGATATCCTTATTACAAATAAGTATCATCTAGTAACTCTTTGTTACCCTTTCTTATCGCACCCTCAATTTGTCTGCTCAATAATTTAGGTAATGAATTGAGGTACAAATTTTGATTATCCTCCACATTAGAAGTGTTTGGATCTAACGTTCTACAAGTACTTTGCAGGTTATTAATAATTTGATTTTTTGATTCAAATTCAAAAACAATATTTTTTTAACATAGAAGGTGTTTAATTCTTTAATTGTTGGTTATGGTTTTCCATCATTTGAGTTAACTATAGCCACAAAATTCCCATTGCTGTTATTGTCCTATCTTTAATTATGTGAATGGTTTCTATCTCAACATCTACTACATCTCCATTATTAATTTCAATAAACAATATTCATGGCTAGTTTTTTTTTTGATTGGTAAGTGTTTAATTTTTTTTAAAAGTAGCGGTAAATGCAGAATTACAAATTTCTACTTTTCAACAAATAACCCTTTTGCATAGGCAAAAATCAAACTGTATGGACCTCCACTAACACCCCTGCAACATTCGACTAGACCCCATTCCACACTAAGTTATACATTTTCACAAAAAACCAAACCCCCATGCACCTATGAGTGCAGATACAACATTACAATTCCAATGTACATATAGCATACATTTCCAAAAAAAGAAGTAACGACTACATGATCAAACCCTATAAAAAATGAAGTAAAAAAATCTACACTTATTCGAGTAGCCCATCTTCTTTCTTGTTTGGAAGTTCCAGTGACTCTGACCTCGAGCTTCGTTCCTTTAGTGGTTTTTCTTCCAAGGGGTCATCTGCACCTTCGCATCTGGCCCTCCTACATTGAAGAGATTTCTCCTCTACGAGCACGAGCTTCTTTTATCTTAAGGAAATCCTTAAATTTCACTCAACCCTATCTGTGCCGCCACTCTTTGGACCTCTTTGTCGTCTTGAACACTCCATATGAGGAACAAGCGTAATGGAGAAATGACATCACCCACTTGGAGGGAGTCTCTTTCCGTGGCCACCAATCTCGCCCTAGTTCTCGTTCTGGCTAGAATCTCCTCCATGCCTCTCTGTCGTTCTTCTTGGATGCATTGAGTCATCAACAACCTTGTGCACGGCTTTGTGCCAAGCTCAAGGCACCAACCCATGAACATGGAGGCTATATCTGCATTTGTGCGGTATCAACTCTCCGCCTATAAGAAATCTTTGCCCAACGCCACTGTCACCTTGTGAAGCAATTCCTCATCTTCAAATGCGAAGACATTTTTAAGTCTGTCAATGCAGACTTTCCCCCAAAAAGCCACCACTTGTTTCGAAGCTTGGAGAGAGAAATTTGCAAGCATTTTCTTTGCTGTTACAAATGTCAAAGGCCGCTACCTAGTAGAGCATGAAAAACTGATGTCGTTTGTGAGTCTAAGAGGAAGTGACTAATGCTGACTCCTTAAAGGTTTTACACAACCCATCCCACACGTGCCAACCTTCTGCCGTGCCTAGCAATTTTGAAGTCTCATTAAGACCTTTTTGCAACGCCTCCTCCATACTGGCCTCGAAACTTGACACACCAACTTGTTGGCTACCCCGGAGGTCCTCACAAAACACATTATCTATCTCACCTGCTAACTCAATCGCCAACTTGGAAACTTTGTTAGCATCCTTATTTCCCTCCCTTTTTAATTGGGAGATTTTGAAAATTTTGAATGTTGAAAGAATCCTTTAATTATTTTCACAATTTTGTCTATTCTCCAATTCTCCCTATTAATTTTGATGATAGCATTCATAATGATTTGGGAATCACACTCTAGGTGGATCTATAGGGCCATCAATCTCTTTGCTAGCTTCAATCCAAGGGGCGTTGCCTTTGGTTTGACTTCATTATTAGTGCCTAGAGCCAACTTTTGCATACTCCAAGCAAGAAACATTCCTTTCCATTCTTTTGCAACACAACCCGCCTTGAGTGACCCGGGTTCCCCTTTGAAGCTCCATCAAAGCTAACTTTAACCCAACCTTCCTACGGTGCACTCCATTCCAACGAACTTTCCCTTGAAGAAGATGGATTAACCCATTTCGGCCCATTAACAGGCCTAAACTTGAGGAGGGGCCAGTTTGCCTAAATTTGGATGTCATCAAGATTATGCAGGTGCTTAAAAAAGTTCAGTGGCAGCCAACCATGCTCACCAATTCTGAAATGAGTCTTTCGATTCTGTTGCAAATCTGCATCAAGTTTTCTTTCCTATTTCAGAAGATTCTTCTATTTCTTTCCTTCCATATTTCCCAAATTAAGGCAGATGGTCCAATTTGCTAGATGCAAGAATAAAGTGACTTCCTTTCTTCCACCCACCATCCCTGGGTCATTTCTTTAAGAGTTGCAGGAAAAGTACTTTGTCAATTTAGTTTTTTACTCACAAACAACAAACAATTTCTTGCAAAAACACAATGGAGCAGCAAATGGTCCACTGTTTCAGAATTACTCTTGCACGTCATACATCTGAATCGTCCAGCAAAATCAATCTTGCTTAATCTTTCACCAGTTAATATCCGGCCTCAAATGCCAACCAAGCAAAGGAGCTGTCCTTTGGGAGGCATTGTTTGCTCTAGCATAGCTTGAGGGGCCATCTTCATTGAAGTCAGCCTCCAGCAATTTGTAATCAATTTTGACTGCATACTGCCCGTTTTTGGCACCACACCAAACAGGACTGCCTTGTGCTTCTGAAAAGATTAATTTCCTTCCCTTGAAGATATTTCTAACATGTCCAATTCCTCCTCTCAACCCCAAACACTCTTTTCATATCCATAAAATCTCTCACCTTCTTACTTCATTGAGTTTCTGTGATTCTTATCAATTTTGCATTGGAATTATCAAGGTGCAAAGCTTTTAGACCCTTCCACAAATCAAACAAGAAGGATGCTGACCTTCCATCTCCAATCCTCCAAGTTAGGTGATTTGTTATCACATTCCTACAGGAGAGCATAAAGTTCCATACTGCCGAACCTGTAGTTGGATTCCTCATGTTCAAAATTCTATTTCTATCCAAGGAATCTAGATGTTTCGCTTGTAGAATACTGACCCATTTTTTATCCGGATTGGCGTACATACTCCATATGAGCTTTGCTCCCATAGCCTCATTCATGATTTTCCATGTTTTGATGGCTACTCCTACAGCCTTTTTTGGTTTGCATACTTATCCCAAGCAAGGAGAGGGATTTTCTCTTGTTCTTGATTCCCATTCCAGAAGAACTTTCGCATCTTTTGCTCTGATAAGTGAGTTTTTTTCTCCGGAATTCTAAAGTAGGACATTGAATAAATTGGGATAGCCAATATAACTGACTTCAACAATAAGATCCTACAAGCTGAAGACAACCACTTGCTTTTCCATCCTTCCAGCCTCCCATTACAGTTATTTAGTAATTTGTTCCAAAGGTTAGCTCGGCTACCCCTAGCAAAGAGGGGAATTCCCATGAACTTCCTGAACAGCTTCCAAGATTTCACACCCAAGATTCTTGAGATTTCTCTTTGTTTGTCTAAGGGTGTAGCGAAGCAAAATAATTCTGATTTGTGCCTATTGATCTGTTGCCTTGAAGCTCCACAATATTTATCCAGAGTTGATCTTAGAAGCCAAGCTTCACTGAGTGAAGATTCTCCCATAAGAAAAGTGTTATTCGCAAATTGGAGATGCGAGGTGGTCTCAACTCCTACAATAATCTTCATTACTTTCCATCTACCTTCGGTTTTGACTTTTGTGATGAGCCTTCCTAATGCCTCAACCATGATAATAAAGGGAAGAGGGGACAAAGAATCCCCTTGTCTAATTCCCCGTGAGGTGGCAAAGTATCCTTGTGGGCTACCATTAACTAACACAAAAACATAGTGTAGATATGCAACTATTTATTCAACCCACCCATCCTTTAGCAAATCCAATTTTCTCCAAGACTAGAAGAAGGAATTCATGGTCCACTTGATCGTAAGATTTCTGAATGTCCAATTTTATTGAGATTATATCTGTTTTGGCTTTCCTAATAGAGTGAATGGCCTCGTGGGTTACAATGATACCTTCTGCTATGGATCTTCTGGGAGCAAATTGACTTTGCTCCTCTGAAATAATCTCCTCGAGGACACATTTCATTCTTTTCGCCATTACCTTAGCAATGATTTTGCAAATAGTATTGCAAAGGGAAATTGGCCTGAGGTCTTCAAAGGATTCTACCGTCTCTATCTTAGGATTTAATGCAATAAGTGTGTTGTTCACTTCTTTGGAAATGTAGGAGTTAGCTCTTGACTCCTCTACAACTTCCCAAAGATCGACATTGTCCATATCCTAGAATTTTTGAACAAACGATGGCAAGAATCCATCAGGACTGGGTGCCTTGACCCTGACCATTGAGAAAAGTGCCTTCACCCAGACCATTGAGAAAAGTGCCTTCTTCACTTCTAATGTAATTGGTTCCTGCATTTTCCTATTCTGGATGTCAATGATGATAGTTGGAATGGCTTGGCAGATTTTGAGTCTTTAGCCTTCACAATCCCTTTTTTAGGTGCCAACAAATTTTTAAAGAACCTAACCGCTTCTTGATTGATCTCATTCTTGTAGCTAAACCAATTGCCACCGGCCCACCACTACCTTGATCTTGAAAATTCTACTAGTGGATCGCCTAGCTTTCACTGAATTGTGATTTTCTTTTTGTGTTCCCGTCACCCTCCTTTAGCCAACAGTCACATAACTTTTGTCACCAGAAAATTTCATCCCTTGTAAGGATGTCAGAGAGCTATTGATGTAGAGCTTTCTCTTTTGAAAACTCTTGTCTTGGCATTCCCCTCTCAACTATGGCTGGATTTAGTATTTCCTATTCTTTTTCTAATCTAAGCTTCTCTTCGAAAATGTTCTTATAATGCTCCATATTCCATTCTTTAAGCTTTCCTTTTGGAGATTGTAATTTCTTGACTAGAGAGAAAGCTTTGTTACCATTTATGGTTAGATCCTTTTTCCACCATAATGAGATGAGCTCTTGAACCCTTGCATCCCTGAACCACACGTTTTCAAACTTGAATTGGCAGTGAATGAGGACCTTGTCATCCTGTAGATTATAAGAGAAATTGGGAAGTGATCCAATTAGGAGAAAGGAACAATTGAGGCTTTGAAAACCGAAGGGCTTGCTGCCCAATTTTCTGCCAAGAAGAACCTGTCCAATTTCTCTGCAATACTGGTTGGGCCAAATTGTCTTTTGGTCCACGTGAAAGTTCCGTTTTTAGAGTAGACCTCAAGTAAACCATTTGCCTCTATGAAATTTTGGAAATCAATCATGTTGAACTAATGCCTCTCACTCCCCACAATTTCTTATTTGGATGCGTTAAAGTCCCCACCTATAATGACCGTGTCATTCTTGACCATTTGAATCACCTCGACCAATTGATTCCACAAATCTCTCTTCATCCCTACACCTGGCGGACCATAAACATTCAAAAGAGAATTCTCTTCTACTGGTAATTGACCATACCTTAACCAACTCCTAGTGTTTGTTGCGAGCAATCTCCTTTGCCTTTACACTTCGTTACTTTCAATCTTACCTATGTTTGAGAAAGTTACTGATTTCATCTTTCCCAAGTTTAGTCTATTGTAACATCACAATGTCGAGGCTAGCCTGATCAAAGCATCTTTTGATCAATTGCCTTTTGTCAGGGGCATTGCAACCCATGACTTTCCATGATATGGTTTTCATGATGTTCTGGGAAGGGAACCGCCCTTCCTGGGTCTTAGCTTCCTCTAACCTCTAGCACTACTTGCCAATTCCAGTAGTACTCTCTTGGACTTTTTCCCTCTGAACTACTTTTCCCCAACTTTCACTTTAGCAATAGTGGATAAGGTCTGTCAAATTGTCCTCTTCTCTATGGAATATTCTCTTCCTCAGCTAAATCTAAGAAGTCCTTGTTCGAGCCTACTTGAGTTTGACCAACAACATTCACTCCTTGTGGGGTCTTCATTCCCCACACATCCATAATTTGGCTTTTACTTTGAAATGGGGAATTCTGGGTTGAAAAGGAGAGCCTATGCTGTCCTGAGAGTTCTGTCAATTTCTTGTGTGACTTTTCCAGGTGGAGAGGACGCTTCCTGACATAACCTTAGTCGACATAACCTTAGTCGAGATTGTCAAATCATTGTTGATATTTGACAAATCATTGTTGATATTTGACAAATCATTGTTGATAACACTTTCCATTGCTTGAGAGGCTCGCTTTTCCTGAAGAGACACCAATACCATCACCATTCTGCAAAAGGACCCCCAACTCTTCTACGAAATCCCTCTTGATCACATCTTCTCTCCTTGGATAATTTGGTCCCGTTGGGGGAGTCTTTTCTTTCTAAGGAGCATCTTTCTACCCCTCTAGACTAGCTGCCTATCGTCGCATATTTGGACTTCCCTCTTTTTGTCGCCTGATATTTCAAAGGACTCCCTTGTTAAAGGCGATCTCTGAAGTCTTGTTTTGTTCTTGTATACTAGAAACCTCCATAGTTTCCTTAGGCTGATTCAAAGCCGGTTCTTCAACCAGGCCCTCATTAGTTGAGCCTTCCTTGAGTCTTCCATCCTCGACGTTCTAGGTCAAGTCATGAATCTTAAGGGCCCAATAGCAATCTAGAGGATCTCCTTCTCCTTCCCTTTCTTCTTGACTAGGCAATTTGCTAAGGAGTTGCCGTCTTTTCTGCATATTTTATAGTTTTCGATGATTTCCTTGACTTCTATTTTTTTTCCTCCATACTCCTTCATTAGACCATAACTAAATCTCCTTCGGTAGGGGAGGAAATGGTTTCCACAATATACATAATCTAGCATACACTGAAGCCCTCTTTCTACACTACTTCATCTGCCTTTACAAAATGACCCAGCTTGTTTCCTATCAACTTCAGGGTTGACAATTCCCAATATTCTTGGGGGAGGTTATAGAGACGTACCCAGATGGGGACCTCCTCAATGTTGGCCTTAATGGGTCAAAGATTGGGGACCAATCTCTAGTATAGAACCGCATACCCTCCACTAAATAGGGTCCATTATTCGGGATCCATGTTGTCTTTGGGTCATTCATAGATGACCAGGAAGAGCCCATTAGGTTAGATCCCTAGGTCTCATCGCACCAGTTCCTTACCCTAGAATATGTTGGCCAGGAACACGCCCACTTCATGAAGAAAGCTCTCTCACAAAGGTTATTCACTGCATATTTCCATTCTTCATTTTCTATTTGCAAGGAAATCAGTCTATGTTGATCAGTTTGGATGCATGCCTTTTCCGTCTTGGTCTACAACAGGCTCTCCTTCGACTTTCACATCTTTTCATCTTGGTGAAGGTAACATCTTTTCCAGAAATAACATTTGCAAACCCCGTTTCCTCGGTGAGGAACTCTTGTGATAGGGAGCCTCCAACCTGCTTCCTCCTAGTTGAGAGCCTCTCCCACTTTGCAGATCCTCCCAAGCCTGGCCTGACTTAGCTATTGCCATAGCAGACCTCGGTCCTTTTGAACCCCTCAACTTCTACTTGCGAACCAATGCGAGCTGTCATTATGGCTGTTCTACGATCCTAACCTCCACCTGTGCTCCATCGGCTCTTTAGAGTTGCAAGAAGTCTTCAAACTAATCTTTTTATCCCACTGTGTTCTTATTATTCATAGGTAGTTGTTGTGCATTCTTCTTCCCCAATAATACATTGGGCCTAGGATACCAAAGAATGACTATTAGATCCATTAGCTATCCCATTATTGCTCACTGAGTAGAAGGCATAGGTCAAGGTATTAACTACTCGAGGTAGTATTCTTATAGAAACATTGAAAACACTAAGCCTCTAGGAATCTCATTCGAAACATGTGCCGCCGACCATCATTTTCCATTTGTTCACTGCCAATGCTCTTTGCACTATTGCCAAGAGTGGCATCAGGACCACCAATGTCTACATGGGTTCTACGACCTTCATAAGCCACTTTAGGTTTACTTACATTATTAGTTTGATTTTGATTAGCCTTGGACTTGTTATTCTTGTTAAGTATAATTGAGCAATTTTTTCTAATATGCCCCTTTCCTACATAAATAACAGGTATTAATACTGCCTAAGATTTCAATGTTACAAGAAAGTATTGAGTCCTCGAGATTAATTTCCAAGATTCTAGGAACATCCACCCATGGAGACAAGGAAACAATAACCCTAGTGTCCATGTGCGGGAGTATAGATTTGTATTCATCAACCCTAAGAACATTACCAAGCAGGGCCAACACTGAGGCAAAATGGTCCACAACAATGGAGGAACATTCTTAATTGTTAACCATCTTGGGCAAGATAGAGCGAGGTTTCTTCATTTAGGGCTGTCGGCGACCATGCCAGGGCACAAAATAGATACTACCTAGGTTGTCTTTATTTTTTTGAATCTTATGATCCTTGAAAGAAATAAAAAATTACCCACTTATCATTCTACAAAAGTAAATTTGATTGCCCAATTTATTTGTCCATGTTGATGTATGTAGCATCGGTCAGATAAATATAACTGACTATATGATTATGATGAGAAATGATTTATTACATATATATATATATATATATATATATATATATATATATAAAGTTAATCTATATCTATATTTATTATAACTATATAGTCAATAAATTACCATGTATATATACAAGAGATTGATGCATTTGGAAATTACATACTTTTGAGAGCAGTGAGATTATTACATTTGTAACCAATCTTTGGAATTTAACATGGTATCAGAGCCAAGTTACAAATGTAGAAATGCAGATCATATAAAATTGTGACAATAAACATACAAGATATAATAGAATCTACCCTCAGCGAACTTCATATACAGTGTTTATTTTAGGCCTGAGATGGAATATATTGGTCGACTCATAACCAATGAATGGGCAGCGATACGATAAGAAGCGAACTACTTAAGATAGTGATTTTATTCAACACAGTGACTAGAAGATTAATTTCACATATACGGCTTGGTCAAAGGAAATATTTACATCTCAATAGTTCATATATTATGGTGCTAAAATTGCTAGAGGTCTTTCTTTGAGCCAGCGCACAGTAGTAATGGCGTAATGCCTCCCTTGATCAACGTATATGCAAAACATGAGAGAACCTTGGTCAGCGTAATTACTGGGTCGACTTCATACAGCAGCAAATATAGTCACATGATGGTGAAGCTGCGAATGTAGGAATAGTATAAATTATAGAGCGACTGTTATATACAGCAATCAGAAGTATACAATGTCATATTCAGAAGGTTGACCTATAGCGATTCCAGTGATAAAGAAATTCAAGAAACAAAGTTTAAAATCCCTTGCTAATATCGTGTGCAATACAAGGTGCGATTATATTTATCAATATAATTCTCCAAAAGTTGCAGATTAAGTAAGAATAAACATTTGTTAAAATCCGATTTGGAGTTTGAGATGTTGTTTAAGAGATTGACATTTCAAAGTGGTGCAATTTGCAAAGAAGTGCAAATCAAGAGCTGTGACCGGTGGGTGATCGAAGAGATGTATCCTTTGACAAAGATGTATATAACGGCATTCAAAAAATATCACTTTTGTGAGATGAGTGTAGAGTGTGAATGAATTGAATTGGTGGTGAATAGTGTAAGTGAGATAAAAGAATATATGTATATTCAGATTTATTTTAAATCTGATATATATATATATATATATATATATATATATATATATGTCAGAATTATAAAAGAAAAATTAAATGTGAGTGAGTGCAATGAGCGATATCTTAGAGCAGATACAAGGGAAGAGAAAGCGGCAAAAATATGAAGAATGTTTCAGGTTCATATTGAAAATTGGTTCAGGTTTAAATTGAAGAATATATGCAGCAAATAGTATGAAGAATTTATGCAGATGTAAATTGAGAAGGAAAGTATATGCAGACTTAAAACCAAAGTATAAAGGAAGTGATTAAATTGTCCATCATCTATTGTTATAGCAACAAAATCTGCCAAGAGGAAAAATCGAAAACAGATTCGTAAAGCATCGAAACTAGTAGTTAAAGAAGATTTGGTGAAGACAACTTTTCAATTCGCCATGGAAATAGCATTTCTGAATCTTCCAACTACGGCTCGGGATGCATTTTTGGACATTTTCTTGTTTCTCACAATGGGATTGGGATGAGATTTCATTTATCCTGGGCGAGGCAGAGCTTGAAGTTCTAGAAGAAAGTGCCTGGGTAAAAGAAATGGTGACAACCAGATTACAATTCCAGAAACGCTTTGTGACTTTGGGTGCTCATGCAGAAAGGTGGTGAGGTACATCGAAAAGGATGAGCTCAAAACAATTTTGGGTTCCTCTGATGAGGCTGTGAAGCAAATCAAAGGAATATGGTTAGATGATATAATAGAGAAGTTGACGTCCACATTCAAAATAATTGCTGAAAATCTAGAGCTTATGAGTGGGACACTCCAATTTTTTTTTGTTGGGTCATGGTACAACTGTGCTGGACAAATGCAATAAGCCATTCAATAAGTTGAAATTTTACGAGTGGTAAGATCGGCGAGGTTACTGTTCGATAGGAGCCAGCTCACAAATTTGAATTATTTCGACTACGATAATGATGTGGATTTACGCATCGACTAGAGCAGAAAGGTCATGTTAATTTTGATGAGAGTTAATTTATGCGTGATATTTCCTACATGGGCTCACCTTACGAAAGGAAATATTTGAAACTTAAAGATAAGTATTCCATATTTTATTAATGCACATGAATTATTGAGTTTGAAACTTATGCTATAATATTGGCTAGTAAAATCTCGTATGCATCTATCTTTGGTATTTCTCTTCGAGATAGTTTAGCTTTATGAACTATTTGTAATCTCTCTGAAATGCTTTGAGGACGGATCAAGAAACATAAGAGATTGCATTCAAGGGAGAAAGAAATTGATGCTTGCAGTCATGGATTGAGTTGATGACTGAAGACGTTTCTTCGAAGAGGAAGAATTCAGGTTCAGAGGGAGTCAGATAGTTCATCTAAAAGCAACCTTGGACGAGGAGGTCAGGAGGTTGTTGCAAGACCGCAACCTTGGACAAGGAGGTCAGAGGTTGCTGCAAAACATCAAAATTTAAAGGGAGCATCTAGAGGATCTGATTCATTATGATCTCCAAGGAATTTGGTCATATTGGTTTAGAGGGAGTCAACAGTGGAGATGGTTTTTTTACAATTAGAGGATTATGGGAGGACTATGGCTGAAATGCCTTGATGCTAACTCCTAAGTCATGATATTCCTGGATGACTTGGGGCTCACCAAGAGTGATGCAAGCTATATAAGAGATATAGTACATAAGTATGTTATTCAAGGTACATTATCACTACAGAACAGATGGCTGATATTCTCACCAAGTTTCTTGCTAGAGAGAATGTTGTGTACTTTCAAGATAAACTTGGTATATTGGAGAATGAAGCCTTAGATGAAAAGAAGTTTCAACATTTGTTATCTATTATTTTGTATCTTATAGAGATTTCTTATCATTATGTGAGAGACATGATGGATAGGAATGTGATTTAGTTGGAATATATCAGTACAGGAGATCAGACAACAAATATACTCACCAAGCCACTTGTCAGAGTGAAAGTTGAATACTTCAGGAAAGGTCTTGGTATGATTAAATTGTAATTTGCATTGTAATCTTTAATGATATATATGTAAACTTATAAGATGTTTAATGTGTAAACTTCTTCTGTCATATGTGTTGATGTATGACCTTATGGGCTCTACCACCTGTGTTCATCTCTAAAAGGTGACGATCTTTTGGTTAATGAACACTTGTATTTAACATTATAAGGTGACGATCTTGTAATGTTGATATCATGCTGACTTGGTATCATCTTGATTCATGGATGTGCCATGATTCGTTATGGTAGACATTATGTGATCTAATGTCAATGCACATACCATAATAGGGGTATATAAGGAGAATGTAATGTTCTTGAGCATATTATAGCCTTCATATCACGAGTTAGGTGATATGTAAATTGGGTATCACGTGTTAGGTGACTCCTCATATCACATGTTAGGTGATATGTAAAACTTGGTATCACGTGTTAGGTGATTCCTCATATCACGTGTTAGATGATATGTAAAGCTTGGTATCACATGTTAGGTGATACTTCATATCACGAGTTAGGTGATACTTCATATCACGAGTTATGTGATATGTGATACTCTGTATAACAAGTTATGTGATATACTTAGTGTCACGAGTTATGTGACACCTCACAAGTTATGTGATACTTATCATCACGTGTTTTGTGATGTTTGTCTTCACGAGATATGTATGACTTCTTATCACGAGAAATGTGATATATATGATTTTATCTTGCCTATCTAAGAGGGAGTGTTGATGCATAGTAGCTTTGCTCAAATATAAGGATGATTGCTTTGATTATTTAAAAAAAAATGAGTATGTATGTATGTATGTCAGTTCACAATGTGAACTGACGTACATACACACATACACATTACTTGTGCTTATTAGAATAATCATTCTAAATGTCTTACCATCATCCTTGTATATGATCGAAATACTAGTCTGTGGAAACAGATTCCTTTCATCTTCTCTTGCCATGTATCGAGAAATGAACATTGGCAGCTGCATTCTACAGATTAGGTAATAATCGTATATCATCTATATTAGGATTGTGTAATGATCCGATACTATAGACAGCAGTATAGTATGCAATGATTATAATGTAATGTTTATCACTTGTATTTGTTAAAGTTATTGGAAAGTGACGATCTTACAACAACTTGACCTTCTATTGTGATAAGACATCTTGTGATGGGTAAAATAGATCATAATAGATTAGAACTTGTGGATAGAATCACCGATGGATAGAATCATGTAATATATATTGATTACATCATGAGGATGATGCTTCTATTGCTTACATCTTAGGGTTGATGCTATCAGGTGTCATACGTGTTGACATTGGATTGATTTATCCTCCCTAGCTAAGAGGGAGTGTTGATGTATGTAGCATCGGTCAGATAAATAAAACTGACTATATGATTATTATGAGAAATGATTTATTACATATATATATATATATATATATAAAGTTAATCTATATTTATTCTTATGATAACTATATAGTCAATAAATTAGATTAATGAATAGACATGTCCCTTCATGGGACATGTCTCTTCTCGTCTTTGCCATGTATATATACAAGAGATCGAGGCATTTGGAAATTACATACTTTTGAAAGCTGTGAGATTACGTTTGTAACCGACCTCTGGAATTTAACAATCCATATATTCAAAACCCGTTCATGTAGGTATCTTCTTGCAAGGAGTTTAGTAGTATCCACAATTGCCATGAAAAGGGCAATGTTTTTAAATCTATTTCTGATGCAAGAGTATCTAGTAGTGTAAGGGCATCACCCAAAAGTATTGTATTTTCTTTTTGTTTAATAGTTTGCTTTAATTGTTTTGGAGCCGATTATGATACTTATAAGGTGTAGGACAATCAAAAGTTTGAAACGAAAAAAAACATTCACCTGCTATTTTTAATAAGTCAATCTGTTCGAGTTTGTATGGACATGAAAACTGATCCCGAGGAGCAAAATTGAAAAATAAAATTTTTGGTGAATGAATCATTTCAATATCCTGCACCGTTTGGAAGATATTAAAGTTTTTATCTCAAGAAATTTCTCCAATGAAGTTTCAAACTCAAAATCGAAGACCTTAGAATCCCAGAAAAGTTTGAAAATCGAACAAATAGATCCTTAGATCTGTTTAGCGTTGTAGGTCTATACGTGATCTTTCTAACAATTTGTTATAATAGCAAATTGGACGCTTTAGTCAAAAGTTGTGGCTCCCAGAAGTTGTGTGACCAAGACTCAAGTTTCAAGGAAAAATCCGCGTGGTTGGAAAATGAACCGTAGGATTGTTGTGCATCAAGAAGAAACATTACACTTTCTAGAACATTCTAAGGTGGTTATTGGTACTAAATAAAGAGGTGAACCGATGTTTAAAGGGGGACAACTCCACCACTACAAATTATGGCTCCAAATTGTAGGGTTTTCTTAGAGAGCTGATTTTCTTTGTAATGATTTGAGCCCATGTGGCTGTAGCATGTAATTTTGTGATTGTTCTCATTTCATTAGGATAATACAGAACACACGTTTCTTTTTTGCATTTTCTGTTTATTTCTATGTTAGCAAAAGTTCCTGAGTGTGTAAACATATCACCAAATGTGAGGTTGTTTGCACCAGGATTATGGTTGTGAGATTGTGAGAAGGGAGAAAAATGCCCGCATGAAGGAATCATGGTGGAAGAAATGTTGTTGTGATAGACGAATATTTTAGAGCCCTCCAAAGACGAGTCCAAGCATTGCAAGAGGCGCTGTGTGGAGGAGTTTGTTAGAGGAAGAGATGAAAGTGAGGATGAATTTGAGCAGAACAATTCAAAGAACAAGTAGCATGAAATCCTAAAGAAGATAGATTTTGGAGGGCCATTTCCAAGATTGTAAAGAGGCCAAAGATTGAGGTTTCTACATTTTTTGGAAATGTAAATCCAGAGGAATTAATTGATTAGATCAATGATATGGAGGAGTATTTTGAGAATGAAGAGGTAGAAGATCCTAAAAGGGTCAAGTTTGTAAAGACCAAGCTAAAGGGTCATGCGAGTATTTGGTGGAAAGAAGTTCAGTTAGAAAGAAATAGAAGAGGAAAAGATAAAATAATGAGATGGGATCGAGTGGTGGAAAAGTTGAAGGAACAATTCATTCCTGTTGTCTATGAGCTTGATTTGCTGAAGAAAATATAAGGGTTGAAGCAAACAGGAAATTTTGCCAAATAGTATACAAAAGAGTTATATCGAGGCCAACAAAGAGAAAGTTGTCTGTTACATAAATGAGTTGACGCTGAGCATTCAAGAAGAATTGAGTTCGGTAAGAATGCCTACCTTTGAGGATGCATATCAATTTTCTTTTAAAGTAGAAGAGAAGATGAACTGAAGATTTGAGAACAAGCAAAATGGAAGAGGTTGTGGTGGACGGTCTTATGGAGACCAAAAGAAGAATGAAGAACGTAGTAGTAGTCAGAATCAGAAGGGAAATAATGCATATAGTTCTCGTGATCAAAATAATGGAGATCAAAGAGGAAGAGGAAGGGGACGAGGACTAGGAAGAGGAGGCTTCTATGGAACATGTTTCCAATTTTGAGGATATAAAGCCTATGCATGTCCCCAACATTAAGGGAGGACAAATAGAAGACCTAAGGGTCATGCACAAGTTTCCCATGTAGATGAAGATACTGAGTTTTTGCATTTTGAAGATTCAGAGAGACCTGTTCTCATTACTAGAAGAACATTGTTGAATGATGAGAAAGAACCAGCCCCAAGGAATAATTTGTTTCGTACAAGATGTAAGTGTAATGATAAAGTTTGCATTGTTATTATAGATGGCGGTTGTATTAATAACCTTGTTTCAAAGGAAATGGTTGGTAGATTGAAGTTAGACAAAGGCGTCCAAATTCCTAGATTGCTTGGTTGTAGGACCACAAGGCTTTGGTCAACGGACAATGTTTGGTAAAGTTCAAGATTGGAAACTATCATGATGAGGTATTATGTGATATTATGCCTATGGATGCTTATCACATGTTTTTAGGGAGACCATGGCAATTTGATTGTCATACAATACATGATGGGTATGTAAATACCTATTCTTTGACAAAGGATGAAATTTGACACAAGCTGAAGCCATTGAAGGAGATGAAGGAAAATGATGCAGTAATGCAAGAATATGTTTAGTTGATGGAAGAAAATTTCTAGATGGCACGAAGCATGAACAATCGTGTTTTGCTCTAACTCTTAAAGATAACAAAGTAGAAGTAGAATATAATACCTATTGAAGTTACAGAATTGTTGGATGAATTTCAAGGTATTGTATTTGATAATGTACCTGATGGCTTACCACCGGTGAGAAAGATTAGTCATCAAATGGACCTGATTCATAGAGCCAATTTGCCAAATAAGGCGACCCATAGAATCTCCAACAAAGAGTGAAGAGTTGAATAGACAAGTGAAAGAGTTGTTGCAGAAACAGTTGATTTGAGAAAGTTTGACTTTATGTATAGTCCCTGTAATACTAGCACCGAAGAAAAATGGAGAATGGAGGATGTCTACACGCTCTCGAGCTATCAATAAGATTGCTATCAAGTATAGATTTCCCTTGCCAAGGGTGGATGACATTATCGATTGTTTGAGTGGAGCTGAGTACTTTACAAAGATGGATTTAAAGAGTGCATATCACCTAATCTGGAGTAGAGAAGATGAATGGAAAATGACCCTTAAAACCAAGGAGGGCTTGTATGAGTGATTAGTAATGCCTTTTGGGTTAACCAATGCATTGAGCACATTCATGTGACTCGTGAACAAATTTAAAGAGTTTTGGGTAAGTTTGGTATTATTTACTTGGATGTTATTCTTATTTTTAGTAAGAAATTGGAGGAGCATTTAATGCACATTCATAGGGTCTTTGAGAAGCTAAGAGAAGAAAAGTTGTTGGTTAACTTAAGGAAGTATAGTTTGTGAAGGAGTTACTGTACTTGGGATTTGTTGTCTCAGCGGATGGTCTTAAAATGGATCCAGAGATAGTAAAGGCTATCCTTGAATGGCCTACCCCAATGAGCGATAGTGAGGTGAGATCTTTTCATGGTTTGGCGAGCTTTTACAAAAACTTTATTAGGAATTTCAGTAGCATTTGTGCACCCCTATTTGAAATAGTGAGAGGTAGAAAAGAGTTCAAGTGGACAATAAGAGTAGAAAAAAGTTTTGATATGTAGAAGCAGAAAGTTTTAGTTCACCTTGTTTTGGCACATCTAGATTTTGACAAGGCATTTCAGGTAGATTGTGATGCTAGTGGCAATGCCATTGGAGCTGTTTTGAGTCAAGAAGGTAAACCCATTGCTGATTTTAGTGAAAATTTGAATGATGGAAAGAAGTGTTTTGATTATGATCAAGAGTTTTATGTAATAGTTTAGGCATTAAAGAAATGGAGACACTATCTTTTGCCAAAAGAGTTTGTTTTATTTATCGATCATCAAGCTTTACAATATTAGAATAATCAAAGAAAGTTAAATCAAAGGCATTTGAAATGGGTTGAATTTTTGCAAAGTTAGACATTTGTTTTGAAGCACAAGAGTTGAAGATTTAATAGAGTTGCAGATGCGTAAATAGTAGTCAAAATTTGTTGATAGAAATGTAGGTTGAAGTGGTTGGGTTCGATGAACTCTTGGGTTTTTATTCAGAGTATCTTGATTTCGTAGAAGCTTGGAAGGCTTGTATGGAGCCAACATTGAGTAGAACAAAGTGGTTGGATTACATAATCCAAGTTGGTATGTTGTTTGGAGGAAGCTAGTTGTGCATTCCAAGAAGTTCCGTGAGAGAGAACATGATTAAGATGAATCATAGTGGAGGACTAGCAAAACATTTTTGTCATGATAAGATAATTGCACTTGTTGGAGAACATTATTATTGTAAGATGTGAAGAAATTGTGTAGAGTATGTTGGATGACAAAAGGAACCGGGCAGAACAAAGGGCTATATCAGCCACTAATTGTATCAGAGAGGCCATGGGAGGATATTAGTATGGATTTTGTTCTTGGTTTACTAAGGACTCATAGAGGACATGATTCCATTTTCATAGTAATAAATAGATTCTCAAAGATGACACATTTTATTCCTTGTAAGATCACTAATGATGTTGTTCATGTTGCAAAGTAATTTTTTAGAGAGGTGGTGAGACTTCAAAGAGCATAGTTTCAAATCGAGATACCAAGTTTGTTGGTTATTTCTGGAGAACATTATGGAAAAAATTGAAGACAAATTTTAGGCTCAGTTCAACAAATGATCCATAGACCGATGGGTAGACAAAAGTGGTGAATTGGAGTTTGGGTAACTTGCTAAGATGCTTTGTAGGAGATAACCCAAGGGGTGTGATTTGATTTTACCACAAATAGAGTTTGCATACAACAATTTTGTCAATAGGAGCACTGGTAAATTACCATACTAGATTGTACATGAAAGTAGTTCAAGAACTACAAGTTAAGGAAGACGGATAAAGGGGAAAAAAGTAGTGCCGAAGCTGAAGACATTGTCGAGCACTTATCTGCATGAAGAGGCGAGAAAGTATATTTATAAGATGAATATTTAGTACAAGGCTAAGGCAAAGTAGATATAAGGAATTTCAGATTGGAGATGAAGTCATGATTCATATGAGAAAAGAGAGATTTCTCATAGGAACACGTAATAAGTTGCAGATGAAGAAATTTGGGTCATGTAGAATCTTGTAGAAGCATGATTCAAGAAATGCTTATGAGTTGGAGTTGCCAAGTGGACTTCACATTTCACTTGGGTTTAATATTTCAAATTTGACATAGTATCATGAGGGAGGCATTGAAAATGAATCAGTAGAAGCACAGTAGAATATTCTAGCAACTACTTTAGAAAAGGAGGAGATTGAAGGCATTTTACATAGCCGTTTGGGTGGAAGCACGAGAAACAAGTAGTACGAGGACTATTTGGTCAAGTGGGAAGGAAGGTCCGTTGAAGATTCATCATGGTTGTCTAAGGCCGAGATTGACCATCTTGGCTTTCCTTAAACACCTGAGATGTGACAAGGTCACTTCTCAAATTACCCTGGGTGTCTGATGCAGGAGCATCCAATGGTGTAAGGGCAATCTTGCATCACCCAAACATATTGTATTTTCCTTTTGTTTTGTAGTTTGCTTTAGTTGTTTTGGAGCCCATGATGACATTGACGAGGTGTAGGATAGTCAAAAGCTTGAAACAACAAAATATTCACTTGCTATATTTAGTAAGTCGACTTATTTGGGTTTGTATGGACATGAAAACTGACCCCAAGGAGCAAAATTGAAAAATAAAATAATTGGTGAAGTAATCATCTCAATATCCTGCACCATTTGGAAGATATTAAAGTTTTGCTCCCTAGAAAATTTTCCAATATAGTGTCAAACTCAAAATTGAGGACCTTAGAAGACCTGGAAATGTTTGAAAATTGGACAAATAGACGTTCAGATATATTTGGTGTTGTAGATCTCTTCGCGAGCTTTCCAACAATATGTTAAAATAGAAAATTAAACACCTGAGTCGTGCCACCAAAGCTCAAGTTTTAATGAAAAATTCACCTAGGTGGGAGAAAGGACTAGTGGACCGTTGAACACCAAAAAGAAGAAAAGTTACACTTTCTAGAACATTCTAAGGCGGTTAGGTACTAAATAAAGAGTAAACTGAGATTTACAGGGGGACATATCCATCAGTATAGATTTTGGCTCTAGATTGTAGGGTTTCCTTAGAGAGTTGATTTTCTTTGTAATGATTTGAGCCCGTTTGGCTGTAGCATGTAATTTTCTGAATGTTGTAGTTCTAATTTCATTCGGATAATAGAAAGCAAGTGTTTCTTATATGCATTTCCAATGTGTTCCTCTGCTGTTGTGTGTTTGGGTTTGTAAGGAGAGTACGCTCCATCAATCACTTTCATTCAATAATGCAGTTTTCATTTCAGAATTTGGTGAAATGGAGAGTTTTTTTGGGTTTCCATTTCTGTTTCCTTCCTCACTATCCCAGCCATTGAAGTGTGCAATGAACTTGGCAGAGGATGGAAAGTTAGTTTTATTTATTCGTATCAATGTCACAGAAGGATCTAGGCTGGTCACTATTACAAGATGACCCTTTCCGCCCATCTGCAGAGCTGGGTCTGTTCGTACCCCCATCCATAAGCAATCAGGTTACCCAATGTTATGAACCTGTGCAATATAAATGCATTTGATTGAAACACAAAACAATGACATGAAGCAAACACAACATAAATGTCATATAAAAAAATGCGAGGATTTAAGCAAAAATTGAGAAAAAGCCAAGGGAAAGAGGACAAAACTCAAACCTCTGTGGAGGAGGGCTTTGCCCCACCAAACCACTTTTAGAGTCCAAGCCCTAGGTTGCTTTGGCTAATGCTGTGCTTCCTCTTTAAAAATCAGTTCTTATCATTGCTTCCTATTTAATAAATTTATATAAGATTTATTTAGATCGAGAGATGGATTAGTGAGAGCACGAGCAATTACACTTGAAACTTCTGCTGCATCTTCAAACCCTCAATCAGTGTGGAAGTCGAACAAACAAAATAACTGTGGACTATATTACTGTTCAATGCGCTTTGAAAAGATAGGGTACTGGGATAACCCATGTATATTATTATAATAATATAATAATATAATTGATATCATAATCATAATAATATATTTAGTAATAATTAATATAATTATTATATTATTGTATTATAATTATATTATTATAATATAATAAATTATAATAATGTTATATTTGCGATTCTTCTAATAAATATTTTTCTTATTTTTTCTATTTTTTTAAAAAAAATCTTATGCTTTTGATTTGCCGATCTTTTCCCTAAACGATTTTTGCTGCTATTATCCTGACTATGAATACAGTGTACGTATATGTGAATACGCATGTACAGGTACACAGATAATTTATGCAGATTGAAAACGAGTGACAATTGTAAAATATTTTGTATGCATGACAGCATATGAGCGCTCCGACACCATAGTTAGAATTATTTGCCTCTGTAGGACAGTAGCTCTTGTTCATTGCTCTTTCATATATTTGATATTTCTCATCTGCAATTATAAGTAATATTTTCTTCATTTCACATTGCAACAATGGAATTCTCAAATTTGATATTTTTTTATGTCTAGATTTACCCTACAGTTCAAGATCAGCTTGCTATTGAAATTATTATTTTACTATTCCTTAAACTTGGGATTAAGTGTTAGGTTTAAGTTTTCATGTCAGTTCTATAATTCAGCGGTTTAACAAGTTTTGCTTATAGTTCTGCAATGAAAACAAGTTTCTTTTTTTGTTGATTTAGCAATAATTGTTAATCAAGGAGAGTCTATTACACATTCACCTATGTAAGAACTGAGAAAGTCGGTTGAATCAAATATTAGTCTGACAATTAAAATTGATAAATGGAGCATTTATGGGGAATGCTAGTGATATTAATACTTTTTGTTGGATTGCTCACCTATGTAAGAACACTGAGAAAGTCAGGGTTGAATCAAATATCAGTCCAAGAATTTTTGAATGGAGTGTTAGTGAGGTGTTTTTTTCCTCTCTGTTGGATTGCCCATATCTATGAAAGAGTAAATGCTACAGTGGAAGCAAACTTTGCTCTGAATATGCAATGGAAATTGTAGACTCTTGATTTGTTTTCCTTATGTCGCCCTCTGTCAATCTGCAGATAAAACTGGGAACACTTGATCAAACGGAAGCTCAGAATGAATGGGTGATCAGGCCTTATATGAACACAGCTAAAAAGCAGAAATTTCTTGGTGACTAAAGATCTATTTTTTTTCACATGTAAAAGGCCATTCTCATCTTTTGGCTGTAAGAAAGCATTGTGGAAGCCAATGCATGTGTATCCATGGTGCCAAATTTCTACGGTATTGTAAAAAGTTGCTTGGCTTTTTTCGGGTTGTTGTATATGTGTTCCTTAATATTCAAAGCATTTCATTTGGAAAAATCTAGATTATTTCATTTTTGTGTAGCTAATTCATTTATTTCACTGAAAAATACAGTGCATCTTTTATTAGTAAGGCCACAGTAAAAATGGAACTGCAGATAAATTTATCAACAAACTCTTGTACTTATAACAGCATATGTAGGGTATTTGAAGTTTTGTACCCTTCAAATTAACATCTATTGCAAACTAATTTTCTATTGAAGTCAAATGTGCAGGAAATGTGATCATGTCAGGGAATGAGCACTATTGTTTGTAGGCTTTTGGCTTCAACTTTGTTTGTTTCTTCATCAATGTTCTTTTTGCTTTTGCCATGATTGTAGGATGAGCACTATTGTTATTTATTCTTGAGAACATTAGTCAGTAAACTTAAGAATATTGGGCATGTAATTAGAGATCTCGTTCGAGTCAAATGTTGGTATTTTTTTTTTGGGATGGCTATTGCTTTTAATTCAAGTTCATGTTCTATCCTGGAAAATATACATTAGTGTTATAGCATTACGCACTTTGGATGTACAGATTCTGATTTTCAGTTTCAAAATTTGCACAGAATTCTTTAAACAATTTTATATGCTTGACTTGATGATGCGAAAATTATATCCCATGGGAACATAAATGATATTCACACGGTAGTATATTTAATTAAGGAAAATTCCTGAAATTAAAATAAAATATTTAAAATTTCACAAAAATAGAAAAAAAAATTGTTTTTTTTTTCATTACATGCCAAATAAAGAGCACAGTAAAAAAAGAAAGAAATGAGTCTGAAGTACATGAGAACTGGACCTTGTCCACAAATTTGGCTGATTGCAATGTATATTTGTCTCCAAGTTTTAAGTTCCAATCCAATCCAGAGTATTAAGCACTTAGTAATTTAGAAATATTATAATATTACAAAGCAATAAATTTAGAACTTATTAGGGTATAGTTAATTAGGTGTCAGAATATGGTGTTGTAGCTCTAATGCATCAGGACTTGTTTGCGGTTATAGTTATCAAATGTTTCCCAGGATAGTTGGATCATTATCAAGGAAATGCTAAATTGTTTTTGATAATAAAAGTAGTAACACAAGGGTAGTGTCCCTTATAACAGCACTAAGGTCTAAAATAATAGACAAAAATGACTATTTACAACAAGGTCTAGAATATACCATCAACAACATACTAGCAGTACATCCAACAACTCACCTATATCGTGGGGAGGAGAATGAGAGACTGTAGGGTGACTTTTCCTTCCTCGACGGTTAACTGTTCCTATGATACTTTCAGTAGGGTCCTCACCACCTGGGGGAGGTGGTGAAACTCTCTTTGCAAGACAATCAACACCAGGATCAGAGTGTTGGTAGTGATGTACCTCATCGACCAAAGGCTAGGATAGATCAAAGAGCAAACATCGGAGGAGGGTCAATGTGGCCAGAGGAGACCACACTAGTAGTAAGAGATGGAGTTGGGTCCACGCGGTCTGAGGGGCCAAAACAACAAGAGCATCACCATTTTCCTATGAAGAGTCTTTAAAAGAAGAATTAGAGGTGACGACAGTCAAATGATCATCATTTGCGTCCTTACACCAATTGGTAGCGCCTTTATAGTTCGAAAGAGAACAATAAATAGACAAATGACTAGTAGAGAAACACTACAAACAACGAAAGAAGAGGTCTTCATAATCCATCGATTGAGTCTAAGGCCTATCCCCAACCATGAGAACCACAACCCCTAGAAGGGATGTGGAGATGTCAATGTCAACTAGAATGCGAGCAAATGTAGAGGCCCATAGTTGTCGTAGCCTCATCCACCTTTAAGAAACAACCAAGAGTTCTAGTGAACTCAAAGTAAGAATTCTCCCAAAAATGAAGGGGAAGATTGGGGAGACGAATGCATACTGAGTGGTTCAGTAAGAGGGTTAAAGGAGGCTGTCCAAGGTTTGGTCGAGAGAGTGATTCTCCCACACCCATAGTTTGTTCAATACCAGATCACGTTCTTCAACATAAATCAAAGTAGTAATAAAAAACACCTTTGAACAATTGTTAGTCCCCTTAAAAAAAACCTCAACTGAAATACTAAATTATTAGCTCACTTAAATAATTATGTATCTTGGAGTGCGTGGTCAAGCACATTGCAAGTATCCTTAAAAGCCGAAAAAATTTAAGGATCGACTAGAAAATGTATGTTATCTATTATAGGAATTTTCTCTATTACAAAAATATATACACCACTGCCTTGATCGAAATTATTATTTATCAATATCCTATCTACAAGCTAGGGTTTAAGGTGATTATAGAATTAATAATGCATATGCTTGAGAAGGATCTCTTTGTTTACTGATATTCAAGCAATTCTACAATGGCTGCCCACTCTAACTTTGTATAGGATCTTGCATATTATTTTTGAAAGAGTTGCTATACAATAACATTAGTGTCTACTAGTCTTAAAGTGATTTTACAATGGCTGCCCATCCTTGCTTTGTATAGGATGTTGCATATTATTTTTGGAGTTGTCATAAAATAACATTAGAATTAGATGGTATCCAATGTCAGCAAGTAGCAATTATTTGTTTATTTTACATGTGTTATCATGATCTCCTTATGTATTTTGGACTCAATAGCCTCTTTTTGCATTCAATAGAACCTTGTGGAAATAACCCATAGAAGATTGTAATCCCCAATTAATTATTTGTAGAACTCTATCTAGTTATTAAAAAAATTTGTTGTGATCTAACAAAAAGATCTTAAAAGATATTTTGGGGGAGTATCTTGTTATCTAGGTGATTAATGAAGCTAAAGTTGATATGTTTAGTTAAAATTAGCAATTAAGTTATTTTCTGTTCACTTTTGTTATGTGAGAAAATGGGAAGCCAATTTAGGTGCTTATGGGTGAATTAAGTTCCTTTCTACTATAAAGTTCACATCATGGTGAACACCTTGATATAATTATAGATTAGATTTTGATGGGCCAACCCTTCTCTATCATAAATTTATTCCTTGAAAATTCACAAATGTGTTTTAGATTTCAATTGAGACAACATAATTGTACATAGACTCTAAAATAACATGAGACCATTCATCAAATTTACTTAGCTAAATCCGACCATTTATCAGGCCCATAATTATCCATGTATGAGCTCCAAAAGCATGTTAGATGTTTTCTCATTTAAATATATCTAATTGCCACACAATTATCAAAATTGTCTATGACAAATTGGACATAAATTGTGGTCCTACCTAAACAACCACTTTATTGAATTGGGAGAAAAATACACGTTTCCATTTGACTCCATTAGATATATTCATAGCTCTAAGAAACATCTTGTCAATGTTCGGTGCCAAAAGAAAACTAATCAAAGTTTAGCTTGTCTTACCTATCCATCTATTTGAGACAATTATGCACTTGGTCTTTACCCACTCTTTATGATGTTCAATAAGAATATTATTCATGTCTTACATAACATCTCTTGAGATAATCAAGCTTGATGGATGACATTACCTAGGGAACTTTTCTAAGCCCTAAGATCATGGCATACCAACATTTACAAATGACATTAAAGTGATGAATGATCTCATTGCATTTTTTTTCTTCATAATAAAATATTTTAATTTGTCGGAGTTGGGCATGATTTGCATTATATCCATGTAAATCCTTTTTGCATAAAATGATAAGTTGAAATAAATAAAAACATCAACCTATTGATGATAAAATGATAAAAACTTGTGATGTAATTCAAATCATACCACTAAGCTTAACTAATGTTTAGTCACTATTTTGATCTCTATTGCTGTGATCTAAAACCAAAAGTACATAATCATATAATTGATGATGCCGAGATAAAGTGAAGTGTCATATTTTTCAACGTTTTTAATTGATCTACACAATGTTGATTTTTTACTTTTTGATTTAATCATTTAGAGTGTTTTATTTCTTCAAATTTGCGTAATTGAAATTGAAGAAAATTGAATTTGTGATGATTGGAAAGTATCCCAGTTTATTTGATATGGGCCAACCTCTCAGATGCAAGCCTTGTCCCCTCCGGTAACGAAGTTTACAAAAATAAACTCAAATACACAATGCTAATGCCAAGTTATAATACTATTGGATGCTCAAACACCTTTTAATTCTGTTGTCATTCGTTTTCTTGTAACATCATCGGTTAGAGCCTGCCAGGGAAATGGAGTGTGTTTTCAAACGTTGTTGGTGTTGTTTCATAGTCTTCCACTGCCACCATCCACAGATCAAATTGATTAAAAAACATGATTTTGTTTATAGATACGAATTCATCGCTCTGCATCTGAATATGCCTCAACAAAATAAAGGATAAAATTATTTTGATAAAAAAGAAGGCAAGCTAGGAGGGTTTAATTGTGTATGATACTATAATACATCTTTTTGAACAAGAATTGAGTTTCGAACTCAAAGCAACTCTCAACAATTTGACACTTAGAAGTCCTATGTTACACTTGGTTGCTAAAAGATGTTTCTGGAGAGCAACAAAGATTCTATCACAATAATAACAATGGACAATGAAACTTGTCTCAATTTTAGATTAGGCAGAGGAAATTAAGATATGTTGAATCATATACTAGATTTGTTAGATGAAAATAATCAATCCACTAAAAGTGCAAAGATGGTGATATATCTTTGCATAGAGTTGTTGGGAGAAACTATGTGAATATATAATAATAAGGCTAATAAGGTTAGAACCCCAACAATGTAGTGTTAATGCCAATCAAGGAATGCTATTTTGTATGGTTGTGAAATTGTGGCGTCTGAAATTAATAAAAGAGATAAAAAAGTGGAAGTCGTAGGTTGTTGAAATTCAAACAAGGTGAAGAATGAAAACACTACACTTAGCTTCTAGATAAGTACACAATGATCAATGTTTAGATAATCTGGTAGCTATTGTAGGATGTTAGAAATAGATCCTTGGAATTCTCATAATAAAATATTTGTTCTTCAAAAGTTAAAGAGATTAAATATTGATCTTTGATTATATATAATTTTAGATTAGTTTATAAATCTTAATATCTTTTAGATGTATGATAGGGCAAAGTGAGTTTAGGGTTTTTTTGAATTGTGACGAGGGTGGCAAAGAAAATGATGTTGATTCTAATGGTAAAAGGGGTGATGATGACGAAGAAGATTGTTCCAATGACGAGAGCTTGGAGGATGGTGAACCAATGAAGTTGCAAACCCTTGAGGCCACATCTTGTAGCGGTGATGCTGCTTGTCCTTTTGTAAGAGATGGCTAGAGGGAATTTAAGGATGACAATGGTGAGAGTACGAGTCTGTCAAAGTTGAGATGGGCATTTGGGTGCAAATACATATTGAGGACAAAAAAATCATTGACCTATTGGAAGCTTGCTAGCAAGGTAAAAATTGTTTGGTTGATGGATTGGAAGAGTTTTTGATGGGTAGAGTTGTTTGGATAAGGATGATGAGGACATGTTTCCCTTGGAGCTATGGATAGAGGCTCAACGACATGTTAGGCATACATGTTTTAGTCCCGAGAAGGCTTTTGAAGTGGTTTGAACTCAACAAGTTGATTATTCAATGGTCTGGGAGAACTTTATTGATAGCCTTATGTGGTGTATTTGGTTACATTTAGTTCTTTTTCGATGGTGATGACAAATAGTATGAGATACTTTCCAATCATTATGACTAATGCATATGACAAAGAAAATGATGAAATCCATGATGTAGTATGAGACACATCGAAAATCTTTTTATAGCTAGGATACACTAAAAAGACACATGTTAATAAATTAAATAATGAGAAGATGCATGTAGTTGTGTCGTATCTATTTCCTATTACTAGTTTTTCATTGTGCATGTACTCACTAAGTACTTGTTTAGATGGCCTCAAGTTTTGTGCATGTTGTTACATTTATGTTATTGCTTGTGATGACAACGACTAGGTTGGAATGCTTGTTTTTAGTTATACATGGTGGTCGATTGGGAAAAGGATGAGACCCACAACATAGTATGGGATGCATTGACATTTCTTTTCTAGAGGGAATATGCTTTTGAGCTTATGTTAGTGAACCACACGCCCATTGTGCTAGTTGATCTTTACGTGAATAACTGATGTATGTGTGGATTATTCGCACTAGATATAAGCGACATGCTTTAATAAGTAAATGTTGTACATGTGATATAACCTATTCACATATAGATCTAGGTGATGTATATGTGGAATATTCACACTAGATATATGTCATAGGTACAATAGTGATGTTTGCCTAGCTAAGTTAAGATTGATTAATAACACAAAATAGAGAGACAATGGATATGTATGCTAAATGCTAGAGTAAATAGAATATGTCACACTAGATTTGAAAGATTATCAAAGATAAACATACCATTAATTTTCTTACATGTGATTTCATCCTAAAATGAACTAGGAATGACACTTTCAAATATATGCTCTAGACACTTTTTTCTAACACTACAACAACATCGACAAAATCATTAAAACCATCTAGTTCAGGGAAAATAAAGCTTTTAACAATGTAACAAAAGACACTCTTAGTAGAATAATAAGGCATATCAAAGTACTAGAATGGGTCTTGGGCTAGTATATCCACCAAAAGATTGGAAAACTCTGTTAGAAACATTTATTAAAGTCATCGACTCGAACTATAGTGAATTAGAGTATGTACTTTTATGTTGTATAAAACACTAAATTATATGTAATATCATGAATTAGTGTATGCAATTTTATGTCGTATAAAATACTAAAGCAAAATATAATATCGTGAATTAGTGTACGTACTTCTATGTTGTTTAAAACATTAAACCAATATGTGATTAATTTTATTATTACACATGACAATGTTAGACTTTCACTATTTCTTTGTGATACTTTGCATTTGCAAAAGATCATTTTGAAAAGATAAAACAATTTACAACTTTGTTTAGCTAATTATAAATTTTCTATTTATATCTTTATTCTTTAAAACTCTCATTCTAAAACTAGACATTACATCAATGTCTACTTAGTTTTTTTTTTTTTCCTAAAATAAAGTAATGTAAAACTAATTTAACCTTTTCTTTGCTACACACACAATTGATTTGCACAAATATTGGCATCTATTCTATTATATTAAGTGAATTCTAAAATGATAAGTATATATCTAAATGAGTTTGTCAAATCAACCTATCAAAATTACTTTAAAATTAAATTTAATTCAACCACACCTCTAAACGTATATAAATATGCTTAAATAAATAAAACATTAAAATATATAAGATCATCCTCACTAAATAATCTAAGTCTTAAATTGAGAAACTAACTTCTAAATATACCCATTGTTGGTTAATAGATTGGGCTTTTCCAATTCTTTCTTTAATTTTGACTCTAATACTCTTAATGCCAATGTTAATCAATAGTTGAGTGAACTAAGAATAGTTCCTCTCTGAATTTTACTTTGAAGGTACAAGTCCCTTATTTTGATAAGAATTCCTTTTTCGATTTAACCAACTATAATACAAGGTACACTTTTGACCCGAAAGCAGAAAATACAACTAACAATCACCCATCACCATGGAGTAATTGCAAACAACGAAATAAAACTACTGGTATTAAAGTGATGCACACAAAATATGAATTTCTTTCCAGAATAGAAATCTTTACTCACATATGAAAATACATTCAAGATTTCAGATTAAAAGATAAAAGCCCTTAACTACCAGCACAAATGAAACCTCAATAAATAGGTGATACCAGAAAGAATATGTGACTTATTACTAGAAATCAAGTTTCATAACAATAATATTCATTCATTCACAGAGGTTCATCCTTGACTACACAACAAAACTCTTAATTAAAGCTATAAATGAATAGAAAGCATTAAAAATTGAGTCACATTCGATTGTTAAAGCAAAAGGGGAATTTTTGAAAAAATGCCAATCCCTATGTTAACATTGAAGTTCCTATTTAAAGTCTTTTCAGATCCAAAGACAACCCCTTTTCAGTTACATGTAACTGAATCTTTTAAAGAATATTTTTAAAATATAGTTCAATTTTGTTGTATATTTGAAAAATCATCATCATAATACAAAAATTGACTAATTAAGGAGAGCCTGTTATGGGGACTCTTTTTCATCTCCTTGAGTAGGCGGTTTTTGGGCGACCACTTGTCCTTTATATACTTGCAAAGCATTAACAACAACTGTAATTCTATCATGCCCTAGAACAACAATGTTGGTGTTGCGAATAACCCAGTACATTGCCGCTTGATCTCTTTAGCTTTGATGATGAAGGTCTTATGATGATTGACACACCACATAAGAATAGTGTCAATCCTAGCTAGCTCATTGTATTTTTATTTGCAAAATACATAAGGGTGAGCTATGGTGTCGATGTTCTGCTGGTACTCTATTTTTAGATCATCTACTGACATAATGACAAAATTATCTTTCTTTTATTGCTCACAACCAATATCTTTGAAGTTCTACATCACCTGTTCATTCATCTCCTTAGCCTCTTCCAATAATTTATTCAGATTGATTACAGTCTTTTGTATGCATTCACATTTATAACCCAAGGTGAACATCCACTTCTGGTAAGGTTCATTTTGTGCCTGCAGGATACCATGTGTTAGAGTTGTGTATGCTCCCATATCAATCACCTCCTATGTTTGTTTCATGGTATTTTTATGGGCGACACTTTGCATCTTTGCCACTCTAATCTCAGATACCACTGCATTTTGGGCCAACACCAAGGCATCATATGATGCACTCAATCTACCAATAAAAGGAAACCCCCATATCTTTAAGTCTTCAATCCACTCTCTGGTGATTTTTCCCAAACGGACTATCTATCCGCAGTTGAGAGATTAACTCCTTATCATGTCAGAAGTAGGGTCCAGGATGGTTTCAAAAGAGCTTTAAATCTGAGGTGAAAAAGGTGCAAATAATGACCTTAGGTTTCTAAAAGTAAATCTACCATGGATTTTATGTTATATTTATCTAGCTTACTTTTCTTTATCCTCTTCTTAACCTTATTGGAAGAGACTTTCCAATTGAATAGATCTGCTTCTTATTAGAAGAAATTCTGGATGGTGCCTATGTGTAGAGTGACCAGAACTCTATCATCCTGGGTTTTGATCTCTCTAGTGATTGGGTTGTACCTTTCAATGTACCCCATTATCAAATTCATGCACTACACAATGATTGGGAACCCTGTGGCTTCAAATCGTCCACTCTTGACCAGTCTCTAAGTAATGGGGTGTCTATTCGTATGTCTAAATCTTTCCCAAAACTCATTCAAGTTAATATTCCCTAATTTGGTATCCACAATCTCAGATAGGGAATATTCTAGACCATTTAAATGATCGTACCCAAGGTATTTAAACTTCATTACTTTGAAATTGCTTTTAACAACTCTACAACTTAGCAATTTAACTTCTTTTTCAAAAGGAAATAACTTCAAAGGATGCCCTTTGAACTCACTGGTTTGGTATGCTGTGTGCTGCAAAATAAATTTGATGCCCTAGCTTGCCTTCTCACTTTTTTATTGATCTTGAGCTAACGAACAATAATGCTTTCTAGTTCATCATAAAACTTAGTCTTGAATGTCACACATTCAAGCAATCAATGCAAGTCATATCAAGAATTAAATGCTCAAACAATAATTAGCACCATTATAAAAATACATCAACATCTCAAATTCAAAATAAATAGGCTTCCTTATGTCGTCGGGCCTGAGCATCGGAAGTGGAACACTTCAATGACACTATAAGTTCCCACTTTTAAGAAAAGGCTTTATTATCACTTCTTTCTCTATTCCTTTTTGAAGTTCCATTTTGGGTATCAAGTTTCGACAAGAGTTCTACAACTATCCATCGTGTTTGCTTTGCTTCGTTTGAAAAGTTGGAAGAACTATGGTCACCTTAATGGATGATAATTATGTTCCTTCAACTCTTCATTAGGGGAAAGGAACCAATAGTGGCTATAGCTTGTTGGAATAATGGAAGGGTGTGTACTGAGAGGGGAGGGGTGAATCAGTACCCTTAAAAACTTTTATCAATTAACCTTTAGTAACCATTTCTTGCATAACCGACCATTGTTGCTTTTCTACTTCATGCATTCAATATCATAGCTTAAATATAAATGTATGTAAACAAACATTGAAACATTCATGAAACTCATATACTCATGACACAAGTATTTGATAACACAGAAACCCTTGTTAGAAGGTAAAAACTACGGTGGGGATGAAACCCACAAAGCTTCACTATCTGCAGAATGGAAGGTGCTTGTTAGGGCTAAAGGTTGTGATCACTTCTGATGATCTTACCCTGTTAGGAGTAACATGTTAGACTTGTTAAGTCTACTCGGTTAAGAGATTTCAGCATCACAATGTATGTGTGCACTCGGTCAAGAGATTTACAATAAGACTGTTAAGGCCACCTTCTTGAAGGATTTCTTCTATTTGCTACAATTGTTAGAGTAGAAAAAATATAGATGATTTGATAGCTCGCAATCTTGAATTACTTATTACAGATCCTTTAAGTTCACAAAATATATGTATCACCTATTGTGATGAATAATACCTCTGTTATGCTCGGTAGCCTTGAATGTAGTTCTTCATAACTAAATTCTTCTTTAATTGTCCTTTTGCATGAAAACCTTTGTCTGATCCATAGATGTCCTTGTGCGGCTACAATCATCATGTTCTTGATTGATTATACATCTATATATACAATGTTTTGACCTATTTAGGTTTCACGCTTTTCTTGAATAACTCTAAGATCCAAGGTTTACAACTTGACCTTGATCTCCTAGTTTGCATGAATACAATAAGTTAAACTAATTAAATCCATCATTTACACTTTTTTTGATCCACAAGAAACAGTTATCCAGCTAAGAAAAAAACTATTTTAAAGACTAAAGTGCTTTAACTGACGTGCATCTTAGATCCACTTTTCTCTGTGTTAAAACTGTCTCTCGGTTAGACTGGTGCTCGGTGATGTCTCTGTGTACTGGTGCTTGGTCGATATACTCTACTCAGTGTTTAGAATATCTTGGTGACCACTGCGCTCGGTGATCACTGTCGCTCGGTGAATGCTGTTGCTCGGTGAATGCTGACCGACCGACCAAAATTGTCTGCTTGAATACTAATGACAACTTCTGATCCTTTAAGGATTATCATAGCTAACTTCATGGATTCAATTGAGGTACCAAATGATGTCAATTTTTTTGAATTGTTTTTGGTTGTTCTATATGAGCCTTAACTACTTAAAGCTAAGGTTTGGGCTTCTCATCAATAACGGTCCACTCCAAAGAAGCCGTTATGTGCACATACGTCTAAAAGTGGTAAAAAAAGGTTTCGACCGATAGTAGATGCATTCATCCCCAATAGTAGTTCTTAAAGTGGTTGATAAAAATTTAAAAAAACCCCAATATGAAATATAAAAAATGCCTAATTTAAAGTAATTAAGTTGTTCGGTCGGTTCACGTGTTCTTTTTTGACATTAGGATTGTGGGGGCACAAACATTCCCTTTCACTACATGTGGTTCATCATCGGCCACGTACATGTTAAGATTGGTGCCCTAAAAACATTCTTTTTCTACCCAATTTCATAATTTTTCATTCCTCCCGCCACATTTTTTGGTCCACACTACTCTGCAACCATCACTGTCGACTGTGTAGGTAATATCTTCGACTTCAATCATGCTTCCTTTCTTGTATGCACAACTACGAATTTATAAAATGATTGTCTCAATGCCTTGTGTTTCATTAAAATGTTAATATCTCGACAAGGGTCTCTTTTTTTTTTTTTTTTTTTTCTGTTGATTGATTATTCGTGTGACTAAAGGGTTACATTACAATGATGGAATCTTCTTTTGCGTTAGTCCATCATGCTTAATGTGGTGAATGATTATCTGTATCCATTTATGGTTTCACTAAAATGATGAACTCTGCTTCTGCATTCCTGCATTTTGCATAGGGTTACATTAAAATGATGAAATCGTCTTCTGCGTTAGTCCATCATGTTTTATGGGGTTTGTTTCGTCATCATTGCTTCAAATACTGATCATTATATTAAAATGTTTACTATTTCATATATGTCACAAAGGGTTTGATTTTTGTTGTCAATGATTATCTGTATCCATATAGTGTTCCATTAAAATGATGATCTCTGCTTCTGCATTCCTACATTTTGCATAGGGTTACATTAAAATGATGAAATATGCTTCTGCGTTAGTCCATCATGCTTTATGTGGTTTGTTTTGTCATCATTGCTTCCAATGCCAACCTATCTATTAAAATGTTTACTTCGTAAATGTCATAGAGGGTTTAATTGTTGTGGTGAATGATTATTCGTATCCATATATGGTTTCATTAAAATGATGAACTCTGCTTCTGCATTCCTACATTTTGCATAGGTTTACATTAAAATGATGAAATCTGCTTCTGTGTTAGCCCATCATGCTTTATTTATTTTGTTTTGTCTCCATTGATTCAAATGCCGACCATTATATTAAAATGTTTACTATTTCATATATGTCGTAGAGGGTTTGATTTTTGTTGTGAATGATTATCTGTATCCATACAGTGTTCCATTAAAATGATGAACTCTGCTTTTGCATTCCTGCATTTTGCCTTCTTTTCTCCACATTTTCTCATAAGTGGTCGATCTTATTAAAATGATTACCCCTTTCATATAGGTCGTATAGGGTTTAATTTCTCTGGTAAATGATAACCATTTCCATATAGGGTTACATTAAAATGATGAAATCTGCTTATGTGTTAATCCATCATGCTTTATGTGGTTTGTTTTGTGTGAACAATTATGTATCATTATACATAAATAAATAAATAAATAAATATATATAAATATATATATATAATTCTGCATATTGTGTACACAACTAATTTAATATCTGCCAATATCGAATATAAAAAATGCCAAATTTAAAGTGTTTAAGTTGTTGGGACGGTTCACATGTTCTTTTTTGACGATGGGGCACAAACACCCACTTTTATCTTGTGCCATCATTTCTGCAACCAGTCTATGTTGTCTCATCATTTCTACTTTCTTTCTTATATATGAATACATATACATAATTATGTGTACATTTACATAATCATGCATACATATATATATGCCAAGTATCAGATACCCATGTCATTCTTTTCTCTCAGTACATAATTATCTATTTCATTCTTACTGTGTAGATATATGTATATGGATGCAATCTAGATGGTGATGGAATTAAACCGTGATTGTTTCAATGCCTTCCATCTCATTCAAATGTTTACTAAGGGTTGCATTAAAATTCTACAATGTTGTAGCCATGTGTACACAATTACATATCTGATTTATTTGGCCCTGCAACCTTATTGCTTCCACCCTGCAACCTTCAGGTAATGTTGCACCCATCAAGCATGCTTCCTTTCTTGTATGTACAGTGAGGGAATTGAACAATGATTATGTGTATGCCTAATTATGTTTATGTCTACATAATTATGTGTGTGTGTGCATATTTATGAATATGCATGCATAATTGTGTGCATGTATGCATAATTATGTGTAAGTTGCGAGAATTATATATAGGCAAGCATAATTGTGTTTATGTATGCATTATTATGTATATGTATACATCACTATGTATGTATACATCATTATGTTGGCATAATTATTTATTATTTTAATTATTATTACTTTGTTTTAGGTCTTCTCAATGGATAGAACATTTGGTATTAAATGTTTTCATTTGGAGTCCTTGGAAGAAAAATGCTCCAGATTATTTAACGTGCATGATGATGACATCAAACATGCTATTCTCTACCTTGTGAAACATAATATTGTTGGCTCACATGTACATGATGGGGTGCTCTATAAACTAGTATTTTATGCTCTTTTTGAAGTTACCGGTCATTTTGAATGGGTCTTGAAGGTGGGCAATCATGTGGTGGTTTCCCATAATTCATAAAAAGTTGCGTAGGGGATTCAGACGATCAATCCAAACATTATCTCTGGCATACTTGGTTCAATTTTTGATAATAGAGCTGACTTTCAAAATAAAATGGTGGAAGACATGGGAGGTCTTCAAGATATCTTGCACTAATGATAACTACACTTCTATGAATGCCTTCCATTGTCACAATGAAGATTTTTTCACTTATGACGATAAGAATGGTATACAAGACTACTTCTTTGGAGTTGCCATTTTTGTCAATAAACTAGGTTATCTTTAGATCAATTACTCGAACATACTTATTCCATCCTTCACTTTTTGGCAATATCCTCTCATGTGTGGGGCAACTGTATTTGAATGCAAAAAGATCAGCTTTAATGTAACTGTGCACACATGGCCACAACATTTGAATGCAACCTTTTAAACATAATGGTATACTTTTTTTAGTAAATGCAAGCAAATTAATTTACTAATATCTATCACACAATTAGGTTATATCTTTTATATTTGATAATGGGGGTTTTAACAGATTAGTATGTGTATATGAAGCAGGATATATATGTATGTATGTACGTATATCTCTCTATATAGATATGTATGTAGATCTCTCTCTCTCTCTCTCTATATATATATATATATATGTATGCATGTATATATATGTATGCATATATGTGTGTGTGTGTGTGTGTGTGTGTGTGTGTGTATGTGTGTATATATA
>MU224858.1:5329449-5377575 GCA_018584345.1 Thuja plicata
ATGTAGATTGATCTCTTTCATACTTGTAATTTCTTCAACTGATGCGTCTGAAGCTTTGCTCAATGATGATTCTACTATTTCAAAGTACTCTTGTATTTCCATTTCTTTGTAGTCTTTCTCATTCAGCCTAGTTGCCATAATCTTTCTTTCATCAAGAAGCTGTCTCAGCTTTATTTTCGCATCCTGTTACTGCTCATAGTTTATTTGCATTTGTAACTGCTCATTATCAATAGTCATGTCCAGTCTGAACTTGTCCATTGCTCTGATCTTTGCTCTCAAGTCTTTAAGCTTTTCAAGAGAGAGACTTAGCTCTGATACCAATTGTTGGAATTGTATTGAGATGATGTACTGAGAGGGGAGGGGTGAATCAGTACCTCTAAAATTTTTCTTTGGCTAGCCCATTAACCCTTAATCATCAGTTTGTAAATTATCTTATCTAACTGTTCATCTTTCTTTATGCATATGCAATCATATCATAAATTCTTTAGTACGTAACCATAACAGAAACATTCATGAAAATAGATAACACGACACAAGATATGATATCGCAAAAAAATCCTGTTAGGAAGTAAAAACTACGGTGGGGATTGTTACCCACAAGACTTCACTATCTGCAGATAAGAAGGGGCCGGTTAAGGCTTACAATTGGTCACTTCTGATGACCTACCCTGTTAGGAGTATTACAGTGGAGACCTGTTAAGATCTACTTCATTTGAAGCTTTTGCAATACTGTTAAGTGTGCACTCTGTTAAGAGATTTGGAAAGAACGGTTAAGTCCACCTTCTACAAAAGGATTTTAGATGTGATGCACTTGTTATAATGCAACTACATAAGTCTTTGATCTAATGATAAATGCAATCTTAATTGCTGATAACAGATCCTATAAAGCTTCATACATATTAATAATCATCCTGCCATGATTGAATAATACCTTTATCTGCTTATCGGTAGCCTCTGTATGTTCTTGATAAATGATATATTCTATTTTTGACCTTTGCATGAATTATGCCTTTTGCTCCTTAGATGATCTAGGCGGCTATCAACAATGTGAATTCATGTATTCACAATTGAGTTTGAACATCTATTTATACTAATTTAGACTCAGTTCTTGATTCATGCATCGCAAGTTAACTCTAGATCCAAGGTTTACAACTTGACCTTGATCTTTAGTTAGATATTTTTTAGATCCGTTAGGATGCATTAAAACATTTTTATAAATCCTGCTTGACCCTCAAGTTATGATTTAAAACAAATAAAAACTCTATAGATAGAATTACATTGCTTTATCCGTCGTGTAAAAATCAGAGCCACAATTTGTGGGTTCTTTAACTGACTGTCGGTTATGACGGTCGATTTTCTTGGTCGTCGGTGTTCCTTTCTTGAACTTGTCGTCGGGTATACCTTTTCTGTTCCTGTCGGGTTAGTTCTAAAAACTATGTCGCTGGTGATGCTTGTGGTCGCCAGTGATGCTTGTCGATTCTATACTTTGCATTTTTCTTGTGACCTTTGTATTCTGTCGGGTATGCTTGCTGTTCACCGGTAATGCCTTAGTCTGCGAGTGATTCTTGTAGTTTGGCGGTAATGCTTTAGTCTGTTGGTGATCTTTGTTAATGTTTTTCATTAAGTGTACTAATGGAAAAATAATGTCATCACTTGCCACCTCTACCGTAATGTGTTTAGGATTACTCTCCAATGTAACTGCATCATCCTCTGTTCCAAAAATTTTCTCTTGTTCTTCAACGTGAAATGCCTCACTTGGCCTCATATCATTGTCTAGTGCAGACCTATTTAGTGGGCAAATGTCAGTCCTGTGAAACCTACTCATAATGTTCCATGGTGTCAATTCTTTCTTGAATGCCTTAATCGCAAGCGTTGCCAACTCTTCTCGACCAATTTTAATGTGGGGGTTATTTTATATCCATGTACTTTGCTATTTGAAGTAATTCTTGAAAGGAGAGAAAACACCGACGTCCAATAACTACAAATTATGGCTGTTATGAGCATGTAGTGTTAGCAAGTCAATTCCCAAGCACTTTGCTTCTTCAATTGCCTTGAAGGTGATGTGGTTGTCGTGACCATCAAAGATAAGCAATGCCCTATTAATGGGTGAAAGTCCTCCAGGTATGGATGCTGTAAAATATTGTAACCAATTGAGGAACAATTCCTTTGTCATCCATGCATGTTCTTGACACGCCATGCATGCACCTACCTCACAGTTTGCTATGTAATTTATGATGTACCTCTTGGATTTGAACATGTAAAACCTGAGAATACTCTTCCTATCCACACTAACACATGCCAAAACCATGATCCACTCTCTACTTTTTGATATCAAGTGTGATACATATCTCTGCCCCAATTTAGAAATCACTCTCATTCCATAGTTCCTGCCATCTTGAACACCAGTTTTGTTTCAATTCCAAATTCTGCTTGATCCATAGTGGTGCAACTTGTAAATGTTAGCCAATTTTTCATAGAATGAGGACACAACAAAAGGTCACAACATAAGTACTCAATCGCTATCCACTCCTTGAGCTGTTCTCATAGTCAAATCAGGGTGCATTTTATGAAAAGAAGACCACCATGATTTCCCTGGCACATCATTGTTAAACGGGTTGGGTCTATCCCCACAAATATCAACAACAGATGATTGTAGTTGTCTGATCTACAAATTATGGCCAATTTCAACAATTTCCTTGCACCAATGGACAAGTACAACCTCCTCCTCTTCAGTAAAATGGTATGTGGCCCCCTTTGGGTCATTGCTGAAATCCAAGTCAGCCATGAACTCAAACTCGTATTCAGGACACCACACTTGATTGATGTACCTTTGATTGACATCCCCTTCTCTTCAACATAGGCAATTGCTTTTGCCATTTGCAGTTTTGACCACTTCACATATGGCTTTGATTGGAAAACAGGTCAAAATTTTTGAATAGTGGGCTCTACCTCCACATTAGGTTAATTATGGCATCCACTGTTTGTTTCTCCCCCACAATCAGAAACATGAATTTCTTCTTTGGAAGCCCTATCTACTGCATCTATGAAGTGTAGTCCACTAGTGACTCTAACTGTATGTCTACCTCTACCTCTACGGGTCTCCCTACTTGCTAATGTTGAATTCAATATACCCCCAACCCCGCTTTCACCTCTAACTCTACCTCTACCTCTACCTCATGCCATGAATCTATACCTCCATGGGATTATTCATTTGACAGTCAATAATCATTATTCAATTCCATTATTGTACATACAAGAAAGGATGCATGCTTGATGGGTGCAATGTTACCTGAAGGTTGCAGAGTGGAGGCAATAAGGTTGCAGAGCTAAATAAATTGGATATGTAATTGTGCACACATGGCTACAACATTGTAGCATTTGAATTCAACCATTATTAAACATTTGAATGAGATGGAAGGCATTGAGACAATCATGGTTTAATTCCATCACCGTCCATATTGCATCCATAATTATGCATGCATATACATATATCTAAATAATTATGTACAATTTTACATGATCAAGCATGTATATGTATGGTCATGTTATATGTATGTGATACTTGGAGTCTGAATATGTATGCATGATTATGCATGTAAACATACTTAGAAAAATATTGGGGATGAGGTGGATGTATTTAGAACCTATGAATGTATAAAATTCATACAGAACATTCAGCTTGATTATTTATACATATACATATAAGAAGTACCAAATTGAACCATTTGAATGTAGCATAGTTCATCATTTTAATGAAGCCCTATATGGGTAGGGAAAATCATTTACCAAAAATATTTAACCCTCCACGACATATATGAAATAATAAACATTTTAATAAAAGTGATGACATTTTAAGGCATTGAGACAATCATTGTTTAATTCCATCACTGTCCATATATATACATAATTTGTTGGATGATATTAGAATTGGGTACTACTGATGTTGTTGGCATTCATGTTTTGTCACTGATGTCAACATATGTTTCTGTGGAGAGAACAAACTGGTTATTACTATTGTATGATGACCGACAGAAGTGTACGGATACTGTACACATGAGTCAAAATGAGAGAAGATGATGATATGAAGAAGGATGTGTGATGATCTTATTTCTTAGGTCCCTTGGCTTAATATTGCATATTGGAGTTGTTATAGATGTTTTAGTGAAGACTGGTTTCTGGACTATAACAGTGATTCTTGATAGAGAGAGTCTATGTTTTGGGGATATCTTACAGGCGATGATGATTCGGGACATGCGAGCTTATGTGATGACATAAGGCATATTGAGGAATGTTTGTTATCGATCTCAAGTTGTGTGATTGTTGGTGACATCAGTTGAGGCGTATATTATGGAGGAGACATATTTGAGTCTGACTTCAGAGATGTAGCGTGCATTGTGGATTGTGAGCGTGGATTGAAGATCTTGGATTATATTTGATGTATTTTAGTTGGTGTTTACTTGTTTTAGGTACCATGTGTATCTTAGCAAGGGGTTAAATAATCATTTGTATATTGGGAAAGCTTAATTGGCCATCCTAACCAATTATTATAATAGGGTATATATGAGAGATCTTTTATTTTGAAAAGATGGATGTATGAAGAGAAGGTAATTGAAAAGATAGAGAAGTGTGAAAACTGCGAAGCTTGATTGGATGCTGGATGTAGAGCAGAGTTTGTGATTATAGTACTTCATTGGAAATGACCAAGCAAAGACAGTTGTTATCAGAGAGTTTACTATATTGTATATTCCTTCTATACACTTGTTCGGATTGTAAATCCTTGAGGGTGGCTTTAACCTTCTTTGAGCAGTGTGCCTGGGCAGTGACCCCACTATTACTCTTGACTCCTAATAGTGTCTGTTCTTTGACAGGGACTGTGTACTATAATGTTGTAATAAGCTCCTAACAGGGATAAATCTTTTAAAAGAGATACTATAATCTTAGTACATCATTTGTGGGTACTAATTCCCACTAGGGTTTTACCTTTAACAGGGTTTCCTCGACAAAAAAGGATTGTGTTATTGTGTTTTTATTTAATGTGTTATATTTTGAATTGAAGTTTTGGTTTATAAACTTTAAAGTTTAATAATCTGTCTCACAACTGATTCACCCCCACTCTCAATTGTGCTGGTGGACTGCTATTGCTAACAATTGGTATCAGAGTTGCTGGTCCTTAGAGAGAAATCTTAACAACTTGAGGTGATCCCAAAGATGACTTAATATAGGAAGGATAGTATGAAATTTGATCCTGAAAACTTTGACAGTTGGAAGAACAAGATGAGAACACATTTGCTATGTTTGGGAATCGACTACTAGATGATCATAAAAAGGAAGGAAAATATAAAGACTGAGGATGAACTGTATAAATCTAATGAAGATGAAAATAAGTTATTTTCATGTAACATGGTCGCAAGGGAAGCATTTATCAACACACTTTCTGAAGATGAATTTACAGAAGTAAAAGACTTAGATTCTGCACATGAAATTTGGACAAGATTGGAAGCACTGTATGAAGGAGATAAGTTTACAAAATATGCGAAGCTACAAAACTGGAAGACAAAGATGGAATCATTGAAAATGAAAGATGATGAGAACATTAGAGCATACACATAGAGAGTTACTGAAGTGTTTACTAAAATCAGGAACTTTGGAGGTACTTACAGTGAGGAAGAAGTGATTGCAAAGATTCTCAGATCTCTGACACCTGTATACAGAACTAAAGTACAAGCTATAGAAGAAATTATACCTTTGGCAATGAACTTCAATAGAGAGATGTTAATTGGAAAGCTAACTACTTTTGAGGCCACAGAACTGAGATATTCTCTACCTATATTTGAGTCAACATACAAGGCGAATGTGCATAGAAACAAAAAAGATCTTATCTGGTATTGCGAGCACCAACAATAGTGACTTGAGAGAAGAACTTGGAGACTATGCTGATGAATGGGAACAAATACATGAAGAAATAAAGCTAGACAAAGTGGCAGCCATGATCGCTAGAAGAGAAAAGAGAGGTAAGGGTAAATTTGAAGGCAAGTTACCTTTGAAATGTTTTTCATGCAACAAGATAGGTCATTTTGCATCTCGATGTCCTACATGGGTTCCAAAACATAAACCTAAGTTTTGCAAATCAAAGTATCTAGAAGACAAGGAATGTTACTATGATAGTGAAGGTGTTTCTAATGATGAAGCTATTGACTATGATGAGATTGGATTTATTTCTATTAAGGATGATGAAACTATACATGAAGAAAAAAACTTAGTATCTCGTGTTGAAAAGAAATCTGAATGGGTTATATATAGTGGTTGTTCACATCATATGACTAGAGATAAAAAGAAGTTTGTTAGTTTGAAAAGATATGATGGTGGTGTTGTTAGATTTGGTGACAATAATCCTAAGCTTATCATTGGAGTTGGATCTATTTCTCTAGATGAAAAAACTAATACTGACAATGTACTGCTTGTTGATCAACTTAAGCATAATATGTTGAGTGTTGGACAACTTGTGGACAAAGACTATCAATTGAAATTCATTGATGGGAAATGTTCGATCAGAAGTAAATCAGGGGACTTGGTCGCATTTGGTACTAAATCTAGAGGTAATGTATTTGAATTGAATACATCTGAGGCTTCTTGTTTTATTGTGAAGGTTGATGACAATTGGTTATGGCATAGAAGATTTTGTCATGTTAAATTTGATAATATTGTGAAGGCAAGTATGACTAATGCAGTAAGAGATCTACCTAATATTGTAAAACCATCTAACACTATGTGTAGAGAGTGTGTTATGGTGAAGCATACTAGAAGCAATTTTAAAAGAAAATCCTATTTAGCAAAAGGGAAGTTGGATCTGGTATATACAGATCTGTGTGGTCATACAAGAGCATGATCTTATTATGGTGAAAGCTATTTTATAATTTTTGTTGACGACTTTTCTAGAATGATGTGGGTTACATATTTAAGAGAGAAATCTGAGGCATTTGAAAAATTCAAGATATTCAATGAAAAAGTTGAGAATGAATCAAGTTTGAAGATAAAATGTAATAAGGTTTGAAGATAAAATGTTTGAGATGAGATAGAGGCGGTGAGTTTACTTCAGATTTATTTAATACCTACTGCAAAGAGCATGGAATATTTAGACATACATCTACTCTTTGGACACCGCAATAGAATGGGATAGCAGAGCGAAGAAACATAAAAATATTAGATGCTTCCAGAACTATGCTGTTGGAAGGAGATGTATCACATATTCATTAGAGAGGAGCTGTTGGTATTGTTGTGTACACCTTGAACATAATTAAGTTTAGAGAAGGTATAAGTAAGAATCCTTATGAATTATGGTTTGATCATACTCCTATAAAATATTTCAAAATATTTGGAAGTAAATGCTATATCAAAAGAGATGATGAGATAGGGAAGTTTGATGCTAGAAGTGATGAAGGTATCTTGTTTGGTTATTCTAATAAGAGCAAATCATATAAATGTTTCAATTTGAGATTGAGGAAGTTGATTGAAAGCACTGATGTGAAGATAGATGAAAAGTTTCAAATTCAGGAAAAAATGTATGACGGTGGTCAGATTGCATAGATAAATGAGGTCACTGCTGATCGTGCAGAACCTTTGGAGATTGATGATGAGATTGAAGATGAACCAATTGAGCTTATTGAAACTCCTAAGACTCTAAGGTATGTTAAGAAGAACCATCCTGAAAATCAAATAATTGGTGATGAAAGTGAAGGAATGATGACAAGATCAAAAGTAAGAGATGAATTTTTTTTGATTTCTCAAGTTGAGCCAAAAACTATTGATGAAGCATGTAGAGATGAATCTTGGACTAAAGCTATGTAGGAAGAACTAGAATAGATAAATAAAAACAACACTTGGGAATTGGTTCCAAGACCTAAAAACAAAAATGTGATAGGAACCAAATGGGTCTTCAGAAACAAAATGGTTGAGGAAGGAACAATGGTAAGAAATAAGGCTATAGTAGTTTGTAAAGGCTTCTCGCAACAAGAAGGAATAAAATTTGAAGAAACATTTGCTCATGTTTCTAGGTTGGAAGCTGTGATATTATTTCTTTCTTATGCTACACATAAATACTTTAAAGTATATTAGATGGATGTGAATTGAATGGAGATTTGGAAGAAGAAGTATACATAGAGCAACCTGATGAATTTCCTTTGATAGAAGATGAAGACATGGTTTTTAAGTTGAAGAAAGAATTGTATGGACTACAACAAGCACTGAGAGCATGGTATGCAAGAATAGACAAATATCTACTTCGTCTTGGTTTTAGAAAAGGTAATACAAACAATAATTTATATTTAAGAACTAGTGAAGATGGAATCTTAATCATATAAGTTTTTGTTGATGATATCATTTTTGGAGGCAATGATAAAATGAGTAAAAAGTTCTCTAAAGAAATGGAAAATGAATTTGAAATGTGAATGATTGATGAGATGAAATTTTTTCTTGGTTTGCAAATTAGTCATAATAAAAATGGTAATTTTATATCTCAGACCAAGTATCTTTAGGAAATGTTGAAGAAGTTTGGAATGGAAGATTGTAAACCAGTTGGGATGCCCATGGTGACTGGTTATAAACTTACTAATACTGATGAAACTTAGAGTGTTTTTTTAGACAAAGTATAGATCAATAATTGGAGGTCTAAAATATATAACTCACATCGAACCAGATATTTCCAATGCAGTTGGAATTGTGGCAAGATATCAAGCATATCCTAAAGAGACACATGTTGCTGCTACGAAAATAATTTTCAGATACTTGAAAGGAATAATGGAGTATAGATTATGGTATGAAAAATCAAATGAATTTATTTTACATGCTTATACTGATGCTGAATGGGCAGGTAGTGTGGATGATAGAAAGAGTATAAGTGGTGGAGTATTTTGCCTTGGAAAAAGGCTGGTTTCATGGTTAAGTAAGAAACAAGACTGTATTACTCAGTCTACTACTGAATCCAAGTATGTTGCTACTGCTATAAATTGTACACAAGTTTTTTGGATGAAACAAATGCTAAAGGACATTGGAATAATTTTTGAAGAGCCAGTGGTTATCCATTGTGATAACACTAGCACAGTGAATATGTCAAAGAATCCTGTAATGCATTCAAAGACTAAACATATTTCTATTAAGTATAATTTCTTGAGAGAAAAGGTAGCAGAGAAATAGATTAGACTAGAATATGTTATCACAAAGGAAAAAATATCAGAAATATTTACAAAACCTTTGCCAAATGATGCTTTTGAGTATCTCAGAAGCATGCTTGGGGTGAGAGCCCCTCCCTGTAGTAATTAATTGATACAGGCATGCATCAATCCAGTGGCTTTCAGAGCTATATCATTTTTTAGACTTGATGTATGGATCTACTCCTCAGGGGGAGTGATCGTAGGAACACTATAGAGCACATTTGGGTGATTTTGCACCTGGCTGCTAGACATGAAGATTTGAAAAAGCTACACCTTGCATAAGATCAAAGAAGAGTACTTATGGAACCCTTTTCCATTTTTGTCAAAGGGGGAGAGATTCTATGTAAAAATCCCTACTGCTTTAGGGAGAATTGTGTTGAGGATATTGAGAAGATTGTATTGAGAGAGAGTACTTTTGGGTTGATGGATTTTCCCATATGTTGCCATCAATAACAAAGGGGGATATTGTTGGATGATATTAGAATTGGGTACTACTGATGTTGTTGGCATTCATGTTTTTTCACTGATGTCAACATATGTTTCTATGGAGATAACATACTGGTTGTTACTATTGTATGATGACTGACAGAAGTGTACAGATACTGTACGGAAGAATCAGAACTAGTGAAGATGAGGATATGAAGAAGAATGTGTGATGATCTTATTTCTAAGGTCACTTGAATTAATATTACATATTGCAGTTGTTACAGATGTTTTAGTGAAGACTGGTTTTTGACTGTGACAGTGATGCTTGACAGAGAGAGTCTCTGTGTTTAGGGGATATCTTACAGGCGATGATGATTTAGGTTATACGAGCTTATGTAATGACAAAAAGCATATTGAGGAATGTTTTTTATTGATCACAAGTCATGTGATTGTTGGTGATATCAGTTGAGGCGTGTATTCTGGAGGAGACCTATTTTGGGCCGACTTCAGGGATGTAGTGTGCATTATGGATTGCAAGCGGGGATTGCAGATCTTGGATTATATCTGATGTACTGTAATTGGTGTTTACTTGTTTTAGGTACTCTGTGTATCTTAACAAGGGGTTAAAAAATCATTTGTATATTGGGAAAGCTTAATTGGCCGACCTAATCAATTATTGTAATAGGGTATATATGAGATATATTTTCTTTTGAAAAGATGGATGTATGAAGAGAAGGTAATTGAAAAGAAATAGAAGTGTGAAAGATGAAAATCTTGATTGGCTACTGGATGTAGAGCAGAGTTTGTGATTATAGTACTTCATTGGAACTGACCAAGAAAAGACAGTTGCTATCAGATAGTTCAATGGATTGTATAGTCCTTATATACACTTGTTCAGATTGTAAATCCTTGAGGGTGGCTTTAACCTTATTTGGGCAATGTGCCTGGGTAGTGAGCCCACTGTTACTCTTGACTCCTAACAGGGTCTGTCCTTTAACAAGGACTGTGCACTGTAATATTGTAATAAGTTCCTAACAAGGCTAAATCTTCTAATAAGGATACTATACTCTCAGTACATCATTTGTGGGTTCTAATTCCCAATGAGGTTTTACCTTTAACAGGGTTTCCTTGACAACAAAGGATTGTGTTATCTTTTGAATTGAAGTTTTGGTTTATCAAGTTTAAAGTTTAATAATCTCTCTCACAATTGATTCACCCCCCCTCTTAGTTGTGCTGGTGGACTGTTATTCCTAACATAATTATGCATATATATACACACATGTACATAATTATATATATGTATACATGATCATATATACATATACATGATCAAGTATATGTATAGATAATTATGTACCAAGACAAAATTATGCAATAGGTATTTGATATATATATATATATGTTAACCTATACATAATTGTGTATATGTATACATATAAGAAAGAAAGCATAAATGATGACATAAGATAGAATGGTTTCAGAGCGGTGCAGACCAAAAATTGTGGCGGGAGGAATGAAAAATGATGAAAATGGGTGAAAAACTAATGTTTTTAGGACACCAATCTTAGCATAATGTGGCAGACGATGATCCACATGTGGTGAAATGGGATGTTTGTGCCCCCACTTTCCTAACATAAAAAAAGAACATGTGAATTGAACCAACAATTTAAACACTTTTAATTAGGCATTTTTTATATTTCATATTGGGGGCCTATTAAATTAGTTGTGTACATAATATGCATAATGATACATAATTGTTCAGACAAAACAAACCACATAAAGCATAATAGAGTAACACAAAAGCATATTTCATCATTTTAATGTAACCCTATATGGACACGGTTATCATTTACCAGAGAAATTAAATCCTATATGACCTATATGAAAGGGGTATCATTTTAATAAGATCGACCACTTATGAGAAAATGTGGAGAAAAGAAGGCAAAATGTAGGAATGCAGAAGCAAAGTTCATCATTTTAATGGAACCCTGTATGGATACAGATAATCATTCACCAAAAAAATCAAACCCTCTATGACATATATAAAATAGTAAACATTTTAATATAATGGTTAGCATTTGTAGAAATGATGAAAAAATAAACCACATAAAGCATGACGGACTAACACAGAAGCATATTTCATCATTTTAATGTAACCCTTTAGTCACATAGATAATCATTCAACAGAAAAAGAGACCCTCAACAGGATATTAACATTTTAATGAAATGCAAGGCATAGTAAGCATTTAAATGAAAAAGGTATCTGCTACTTCGTATATGTATATGTGTGCATGATTATTGAGGTATACTCATAATTGTGTATATGTATACAAATACAAAAGAAAGTAGAGATGACAACACAAGATATAATTAAATCATGTGATGGAGGGGTGACTATGATATGACTAGAAAATGTAGATGATGCTATTAGTAGAAGATTACAATGTGTATTGGTGCTCTAAGTGAAAAGTGCATGACATATAAGGTTATAAATTAATGAGGATGCGATTGATGTATTTAGAACATAGAAAACAATAAGTTTACAAAATATGCACCTATGAAATAAAATGACAAAGGTTAAGCATAGTGTACCAACTTGAAGAAAGTATCTTTGATTAGGATTGTGTAGATAAATCTTCATTCAACTCTGAGCTCTGCAGAGAATACTCAAACTTTGCAGTAATGAAAAGATAATTCCCGCTTCACTAGTGTGGTCTGCAAAGAATATTCAAACTTCCTATTTGTAGTAATGAAAATGAACTTGAAAAATCCATTTATAAATTCATTTGTAAATTCTAATGTGTAAGTTGAATGCATTCATTTGTGGTTGTTAAATTTTGAATTTGAATTTTGATGGGAAACATCTTGTCAATTCATTCTTGCGCTACAAGATGAGCTATTATTGATTGCAATTAAACAATCATTTCATACCTACATATCGAATTCAATGCTTGTATGTGTAGATTTTGAATTAAAGAATTCTTATTGCTTGCAACCAATCAGTCATTTTATGCTTGCATATCCAATTTAATTCTCATGTGTGGATTTAGCCTCAAAATTATTTTTATTTGTTTTTGTGTCTATATGGGAGCCTTACACCAGTTGTTAAAAATGCAGGTACTATTTACAGATAGATTAAATTCCTTAAAGAGTACAAACCTGTTTGGGAGAAAGTTCATATGAGAACCCATAAAATTCAGTTTCATTTCTAAAATTGTCATATGAGGGACCAATAACTTCTCACTTGTATTTGTAATTTGAAATTTTTTGTACTTTTTGGTCCACTTTCATAAAGTGGTTATTGTAAACAATATGAATTTTTAATAAATGATTTATTCAGTTTATTTGTGCAAGGAAGATTGTATGTCAATCACATAAGGACCAATAGTGGTTCAATTTTTTGTTTTTTCTCTATCAACTACTTGTTCATGTATGAACATGTATTGGGGGTTGAATAAATATGTTTTGGGTTAATTATGTACATTTATTGGTGTGCATGATTATTTCGTATTGGGGGGTCCCTATAATGAAAAGTGAACAGGTATTGATGCTATATCCACTACTGGTCCCTTTCCCCTAGTTCAACTTTGACCATTGGATTCTGATGAAATTTCTAGAACTACCTCCGGTCTCCAAACTTTATTTTTGAACAGTGGAAATGAAAAATTTACGAGACTTTAAAGGACTTTGACCAAAGGTTTGTGCGAATGGGACCATAGGAATCTGATAACACAAGTGGAACACCTTGACGATGAGACTTAAGGATACTAAAGGAAGGAAGGGAGTTCTTATTGAGATGTTGGATCTCGATGGTTATTCTAGAACTAAACTTAAATTTTGACGACTTAGAAAAATGACCCGAGGAGAAGACTTGAGGGCTTAGAACTTGATGAATTTTTTTTCTTTAAGCTAGGGGTAAGAAATATGGGCAATACCTATCAAACCAAAAAAAATAGCAACAAAAACTAATCATTACAATTAGGGGAAGGGGCCCAATGACCACAATGTTCCAATGATCGTTCACTCTTTTCTCACCCAACCCCACAAGTACTAACTAGAAATAAACTAAAGAAATGATAATTTAAATCTTGTTAATAAATTTCACATATACTAGTAGCTGCCCACTTATACCCCTAGTAGTTAAAATTTGTAGACTTTAATTGTAGGAGTTGTGTAACTTTAGTGGTATCCATAGCACATGCCTACTGTTGTATTTGTGCATAAGTATTGGTAAATGTATTGGTTCTTAGAGGAATATGTACTGGAATAGTTGTGAAATTTTTTGAGGTGGTTGTAGTGCATCTTTAAGTAGGTAAGACAACACTTCTTAGTGACCATTTTTATAGCCTTGTGCACTAAAGAATCTCGCAAAGTTCGTCTGAACTACTCAAAATTTAGAATAATAGCTATAAGCGGTTAATTCACATATGAAGACATCAAAAAAATTGAAATTCGATATACTATTTAGAAACTTAGAATGTACAAATTTAATTATACCCTTCCCTAATACATATTGACTGAACATAGCAACCCTCCTTAGACAACAATATATAATACATGTTGACTGAACAAAGAAGCCCTGGTTAGAAAAGAATATAAAATGACAGAAAAGGCAAAAATGCATGACAATTAAACCATTTTTAATAAGATAAATCTCATGAAATTGTGCATATCCTTGTCCTCAATTACAGATGGCAACACTTTTGGGGAAGCACACTGTACTGAGCTTGTCTTTTTTAATTGCAGTCTTCATGCTGATTTTTGGGGGGTCATTTTTAAATAGTTAAGGGCCACCTATCACTTACTACAGTCATAGGATACTATATTTATTAATACAGATGGTGGTTGTCATAGTAAAAATCAACCTATTGCTGATAAAATGGTAAAAACTTGTGATGTAATTCAAATCAGACCACTAACCTTAACCAATGTTTAATCACTTTTTTGATGATGCCGAGATAAAGTCAATGGTAAAATCTTTCAACCTTTTTAATTGATCTACACAATGTTGATTTATCCTTTTTGATTTAATCATTTTAGAGTTTGTTTTATTTCTTCAAATTTGCGTAACTGAAATTGAAGAAAATTGAAGTTGTGATGATTGGGAAGTATCCCAGTTTATTTTATATGGCCCAAACTTTCAGATGAAAGCCTTGTCCCCTCCGATAATAATGTAACCACCTAAATTTGGTCTGTTCCAACTATGGACCCTATTTGCCCTAAGTGTGATCATACCCTCGATTATGTCCAAACGACCCTATTACTGCTTGGCATAATTCTTCAAATCAATTTAATGTCCTAGGAGATTTTTATCACTAATTTATATTAACTATTATAGCCATACAATTTAAATCAATTCAAAACCATTTAAATCAAACCAAATTCAAACATGGCTATAGTATTTAATTATAAGGCAATTAAATAAACTCCTAAATCAATCACCCACTTGCAAAATAACCCATTCCCCTAGTCTATTTAATTTAATTAAAATGGCTATAGTCCCCTAATTATTAAAAAGCAATTGAATTGTTTAAATAATTAAATTCCTATATTTTAAATGAATTAAATAAGTTTAATTCATTTCATTTATATTCCCTTAAACCCCAACCTAACCTATCTCAACCACTTCTACCCGGGTTCTAACGCATCTCAACCCATTCCACCCTTGCTAATCTAATCCTAATTCTAATTCTACCCTAACCCACCTCCTAATGTTGTCACATTCCATTAGGGAATGATTAGCAACTCAACCCACTTGAGAAAGTCGACTTTCTCAAGCATGACTTTCCTAAGGGACCAACTTGCCAAGTTGAGTCTTACACCCTCCCCATGCTTCTTTAAGGCTTTCATTAATGCCTCATTAATGAAGATGCCTTAAGCCCATGTCTCCTCCATGCCTCATTAATGATCAAGGCATTAATGGCTCTTACACCACCATTAATGAGTCCCTCAACTCATTAATGAGCCTTTTCTCCCCTCCCTCTCTCTCATTCTTCTATAAATAGAAGCCATTTTTGAGAGCAAATAAGCCTTCATTCCATATTGTAAATGCATTATTAATTTAGACTCATACTTCATTTCATAGTTCATGCTTGTGCATTGTTATTATCTCCATTTTTAGATTAATATGCATAGCTCATTGAATATTAGATTTTTTTAAACTAAATCTTTCATGCTAGGTTGTTTATGTCACAGGTATTTAGCATAAATCTGAGGGCTTTTATGTTGCATGCTACACTCATCCTAGTTAGAAAGAAATAAGTCGATGTTATGGTTTATATGCTCTTTAACCCTTGTTTTTCACTAACAGAATGACTTATTGAAGTATTTTGTTGTAGATAATAGGTGCAAAAATATACACACACATTTCTGGCACCCACTGTAAAATTGATCGCACCCTTCTGTTGCAGGCTCATTTTGACCATTCAGGATCGCATCCGGGATACGCCATTGCACCGCAAAAAATGAGGCTCGCATCCAGGATTTCCCAGATCATTTTGAGTTCAGGCTCACATCTGGTAAGCATGGGATTGTATCTGGTAAGGAAACTCGCATATAGTATGGTGCATCATATTCAGTAAAATTTTAGGCTCGCATCTGGTTGGAAAGTTTGTGCATTTCGTTTGCCTAACTCTAACATTTTGACAAGTTGTGTTTTTGGTGTCTTGCAGCCTAACAAGTGTTTGTAGGTTGTTCTTGAAGGTTTTTGTGGGAGTTAACATAAACAGATACTAACTTGGTTTTTTAGGTTACCCAACCCCCATCTTGACCTCTATTTACTTGCTTTCAAATTTAAGATACATATTCCAATCTATCACTAACCTGGCTAGAGGATTATGCTCTTTTCCTTTTAAGGAAAATCAGAAACTCATACATCAGTTTGTGGATTGAACAAAATTTGGAGTTAAATGAACAAGCAAACACATCATTTAATTCTATTTGGAACAGTAAATGAACAACATAAGTCACTAAATATTGCGGTTCAATGAACAACTACATCGTATAATTTCTTTATGGATTCAGAAATTGGACAATCAAAGTACTAAATATGTGGGATCAAAGAACAAGTTCAATCGTTTAATTCAATTTGGATCAGTATTTGGACAAGCAACTCACTAAAATTTTGTGGCTAATTGAACAAGGCAACTTTCCTTTTCAAGCAAATCCTATTTTTCTTAAATAGGAACAAACTAAATTGAGCTCAACATAACTTGAAGGAATGAACTTTGCTTTACGTGTTTTGGGAGAAAACGGTTTAGATTAGGAGAGTATGCTCTTCTTCTTTGGAAGAATCGGAAATCCAGACATCCAAAGCTCGCCAATCCTAGTTACATATACTTAAACAGTAGAGGGCCTGTCGGTTGAGGAAAAAATCTCCTGGTAATAACCCAAGTGAGGACAGGTTTTACGCCAACCCTTCCAACTCACTATAAATAGTTGCTTCCTCATAGGCTAAAGCCTCAGAAGACGGAGCCAGTTTTGTTCATGGAATTTTGACATCATTCCTTGAATATATCTAGGTATATGTAGAGCGGAGCCGCTTGAATCTTGCTTGCGAGACTACATATATTCGGGTACTCATAGGGCTATATGCCTAAATTTTTCCTTGTGAAATTCTATGGGGGACGGTTTTGAACTGATTGCCTAATAATCTACAACAACTTTAACTTGAAAGAATTCCTGATTCATCCCCGAAAGGGTGATAATATTTGTGCAAGGCAAAAAGTAATTACCCTAAGACACCCATCATATTGTGCCCTCACTTGCATTTGGAGTTGGCTAATACAACATCATGACTGGAGCCATTGCGTGCTTGGTGATGGTTGTATTCTGATTAGCATTTGAGTGTGTACCTGAGTCAACGAGAAAATAATTTCATCCTCCACCTAGAGAATAGGAAAATATGAGTGTTTGTTTCACCCTCCTAACAATGTAAAATTTTTTGACGTGTTCAAAAGATCATTAAAAAGATAAGCTCCTAAAAAATAATCAAAAAATTTCAAACCCTGGAGTACAAGTTTTTTTCACACCTTACGAGACCTCTTAATGCAATCTGGAAACAAGAAACTTCATGCACTTCGAAAACAAACTTTTCAGAACTAACCAAAATTGACAAAGACATCATAAGATCGCATCATGTTTATATGCTCTTTAACCCTTGTTTTTCACTAACAGAATGACTTATTGAAGTGTTGTGTTGCAGATAATAGGTGCACAAATATACACAAAAATAAAGTTTACAAAAATTAACTCAAATACACAATGTCAATGCTTACTTATAATACTATTGTTTTGGATGCTCAAACACCTTTTAATTATGTTGTCATTTGTTTTCTTGTAACATCATCGGTTAGAGAACGCTAGGGAAATGGAGTGTGTTTTCAAATATTGTTGGTGTCATTTCATAGTCTTCCACTGCCACCATCCACACATCAAATTGATTAAAAAATATGATTTTGTTTTTAAGTACCGATTCATCCCTCTACATTTGAATATGCCTCTCGACATATAATGGGAGAAAATAATTTTGATAAAAAAAGGCAACCTAGGAGGGATTAAGTGTGTGATACTATAATACATCTTTTTGAACAAGAAATGAGTTTCAAACTCAAATCAACTCTCAACAATGTTACAGTTAGAAGTCCTATGTTAAACTTGGCTGCTTAAAGATTCTGTCACAGTAATAATTGTGGACAATGAAACTTGTCTCAATTTTAGATTAGGTAGAAGAGATTAAGATATGTCAAATCATATACTAGATTTGTTAGATGAAAATAATCAATCCAATAAAATTGCAAAGATTGTGAAATATCTTTGCATAGAGTTGCTGGGAGAAACTATGTGAATATATAATAATAGGGCTAATAAGGTTAGAACCCCAACTTTGTAGTGTTAATGCCAATCGAGGAATACTATTTTATATGGTTGTGAAATTATGGCATCTGAAATTAATAAAAGAGATAATAAAGTGGAAGTCGCAGGTTGTTGAAATCAAACAAGGTGAAGAATGAAAATACTACACTTAGTTGCTAGATAAGTACATAATGATCGATGTTTAGATAATTTGGTAGCTATTGTAGGATGTTAGAAATAGATCCTTGGAATCCTCATAATGAAATGTTATTCTTAAAAAGTTAAAATAGATTAAATGTTGATCTTTGATTATATATAATTTTAGATTAGTTTATAAATCTTAATATCTTTTAGATGTATCATAGGGCAAAGTGAGTTTACATTTTTTTTTGAATTGTGACGATGGTGGCAAAGAAAATGATGTTGATTCTAATGGTAAAAGGGGTGATGATGAAGAAGAATATTTTTCCAATAGTGGGATCTTGGAGCATGGTGAACCAATGAAGTTGAAAACCCTTGAGGCCACATCTTGTAGCAGTGAGGGTGCTTGTCATTTTGTAGGAGATGGCTAGAGGGAATTTAAGGATGACAATGGTGAGCGTACGAGATTGTCAAATTTGAGATGGGCATTTGGGTGTAAATACATATTGAGGACAAAAAAATCATTGACCTATTAGAAGCTTTCCAAAAAGGTAAAAAATGTTTGGTTGATGGATTGGAAGAGTTTTTTGGTAGAGCTGTTTCGATAAGGATGATGAGGACATGTGTCTCTTGGAGCTAAAGATGGAGGCTCAACGAAATGTTAGGCATACATCTTTGAGTCCCGAGAAGGATTTTGAAGTGCTTTGAACTCAACAAGATGATTATTCAATGGTCTGGGAGAAATTTATTGATAACCTTATGTGATGTATTATTGTTACATTTAGTTCTTTTTCGATGGTGATCAAAATTAGTATGAGATACTTTCCAATCATTATGACTAGTGCATAAGACAAAGAAAATGATGAAATCCATGATGTAGTATGAGAAACATCGATAATCCTTTTATAACAAGAAGATGCATTTAGTTGTGTCTGCTAGTTTCTCATTGTGCATGTACTCACTAAGTACTTGTTTAGATGGACTCAATTTTTGTGAATATTGTTACATTTATGTTATTGCTAGTGATGACATCGACTAGGTTGGAATGCTTGTTTTTGGTTATAAATGGTGGTAGATTGGGAAAAGGATGAGACACACAACATAGTATGGGATGCATTGACATTCCTTATCTAGAGGGAATATGCTTATACGCTTATGTGTCAATGAACCACACGTCCTTTGTGCTAGTTGATCTTTATGTGAATAACTGATGTATGTGTAGATTGTTCACACTAGATATAAGTGACATGCTTAAATAAGTAAATTTTGTACATGTGATATAACCTATTTGTTAGAGTTAAAAAGGTATTTGAACACTTATCAATTAAATCATTATTGATTTAATTATTAAGTCACTTTTATCTCTATTTCACTTAAGCTAAAGTTTAGGCATGCAATAATTAATTCTTTTATTAATTATTCATGCAACCTAGGTTTCTCCACCCTTCTTAGGGTTTTGATCTCCTTTATTATGATTGATCACTTTGTAATTATTGATCTCTCTCGGGAATTCCTCAATTCCCTCTTTAAATGATATTTCATATTTCTTGGACATTCAGAGTTGTGTCTCCATTCTTTACTTTGTGACAGGTTATTTTGCTGCAGGTAATCTTGGCTTATGATTTTTTTTCTTTGATGCCTGCGGTCCCCATGCCGTGTAGGCCCCCACAGAGCCACACAGGCCCCAAGGCCGCGGGCCCCCAAGGGAGCCACACAGGTCCCAAGGCCGTGGGCCCCATGGGAGCCACGTTGGCCCAAGGCCGCTGACCCCCCACTTTTTTAATATTTTTTTTCAAATAAAAATATATAGTTTTTTTTGTGTTTTTTTTCCTTTAAAAAAATACATTCATTTTTTTTCTGCCAAATTTGGCTGAAAAGATGGAGGCTATACCAAATTTGGAGAATCACATTTTAGTAGGGCTCCGCCAATTTTAGCTGAGGCTTCATGAGGTTCATTTGGTTTTTTGACCTCCTGGTGGTTTTTTGCTCATAACTTGAGCAATTAACGGAGGCATTTTTCGCCAAACAAGATATCGATGGAAAGTTGGTTCTGAGGCCGATCTGATTTTTCAGGTTTGGTTATTTGATTTTTCTGTCTTGTAGGGATTTTTTCCAGTGAAATTCATGGTTCCATTTTGCACTTTGGTCACTATATCTTTCTCCTTTGGACTCCATTTTTTGACTTTCGTATTGCATCAGAAAGTTGGTTCCATTCTCCTTCTTGTATGGGTCTCATTACTAGAATCTGTTCCATGTATATTTATTTAGTTTTTTTCTTTTTGGCATTCTGGTGGATATCTTGGATGTTTTAGGTCTTGGGATCGTTTTCTATGCATGGGATGACTCCTTGTTAGTTGTTGCATATATTTATTTAGCTTTCAGTCATTCCTAGATATTGTATATATCGTTTTCTGTAGCATCTATTTTTTGCAAACACACTAAGATAAAGTGCCATCATGCATGCTAGGGATTTCGTACATTTTATGCCTGATTGTACTCGCACTATATTATAAAGTGTCATTGGGGGGTTTCTAAACCTTTTGTGAAGTGAGTGTTCCTTTCATGACATTAGCCTCATGTGTGTCAGTGACTAATCATCCTCGACATCATACTTTATTTGTGCTTGTACGTTCTTCATCATGCGGTTATTATTGGTATTCTTTCAGTGTATCTGTTATACCTCTCCCTGATTAGCATTATGGGGGGGGGGTATTTCCTGTTGGTTCTATATGCTTCCTTGGTTTGATAGAATGAGCTATATTTTCAATTTTTGTTCCTATATACTAGGCGGATGCAGTAGCTGGTACCTATGCATTTTGGTGAGATGGATCATTTACCATATGGACACTCTTCTTTCATTCCTATTTTGGAGGCTTCAGACTTGGTATATTTTTCCATCTGTGTCATTGAGTTATGATGTTTTCCTTGTTTTCCATCCTGATTCGAGTAGTGTCATTTGAGGGCACTCATATAGAGTAGTTCTTTGACAATGTTTGCAGCTTCATGCTTGAGAGGTGTTCTACATGTTCTTTCTTTGTTCCTATTTTCTGAGACATTCTCTAGTTTGGAGGCTTCTTCAGTCCTTCACTAGGCTTCATATCTTTTTGGAGTAGATTTTTTCCCATGTGTTTTTCTCTATTTATCCTCTTTACAGAGATTTTTTGTACTTAGGTACCTCATTAGGCCTTGTTGCCAGGACCCATTTCCTGCTTTTAGTAGTTGTTTCTAGGTTTTTGGCTTCTCCCTAAGTTTATCTTAAGGGGGGTGTTAGAGTTAAAAAGGTATTTGAACACTTATTAATTAAATCATTACTGATCTAATTATTAAGTCACCTTCACTTATTAATTAAATCATTATTGATTTAATTATTAGGTCACCTTTTATCTCTATTTCACTTAAGCTAAACCTTAAGCATGCAATAATTAATTCTTTTATTAGTTATTCATGCAACGTAAGTTTCTCCACCCTTCTTAGGGTTTTGATATCCTTTATTAGGATTGATCACTTTGTAATTATTGATCTCTCTTGGGAATTTCTTCAATTCCCTCTCTAAATGATATTTCATATTTCTTGGACATTCTAAGTTGTGTCTCCATTCTTTGCTTTGTGACAGGTTATTTTGTTGCAGGTGATCTTGGCTTATGAATTCGATGAATTCTAACACTATTCACATAAAGATAGGTGATGTATATGTGGAATATTCACACTAGATATATGTCATAGGTACAATAGTGATGTTTACCTAGTCAATTTGAGTTGATTAATAGCACAAAATAGAGAGACAATGGATATGTATGCTAAATGATAGAGTAAATAGAATATGTCACACTAGATTTGAAAGATTATCAAAGATAGACATGCCACTAATTTTATTACATGTGATTGCATCCTAAAATGAACTAGGAATGACACTTTCAAATATATGCTCTACACACTTTTAATAACATTACAACAACATCGACAAAATCATTAAAACCATCTAGGTCAGGGAAAATAAAGCTTTGAACAATCTAACAAAAAGCACTCTTAGTAGAATAATAAGGCGTATCAAAGTACTATAATGGGTCTTGGGCTAGTACATCCATCAAAAGAATGGAAAACTATGTTAGAAATATTTATTAAAGTCATCGACTTGAACTATAGTGAATTAGCGTATGTACTTTTATGTTGTATAAAATACTAAATTAATATGTAATATCATGAATTAGTGTATGCAATTTTATGTCGTATAAAATACTAAAGCAAAATATAATATCGCGAGTTAGTGTACGTACTTATATGTTGTTTAAAACACTAAACCAACACATGAAAATGTTAGACTTTCACTATTTCTTTGTGACACTTTGTATTTTCCAAAGGTCAATTTGAAAAGATAAAACAATTTACAACTTTGTTTATCTAATTACAAATTTTATACTTATATCTTTATTCTTTAAAACTGTCATTCTATAACTAGACATTACATCATTGTCTACTTGGTTATTTTTTTCTTTATCCTAAAATAAATTAATGTAAAACCAATTTAACCTTTTCTTTGTTATGCACACAATTGAATTGCACAAATACTGACATCTATGCTATTATATTAAGTGAAATTTAAAATGGTAAGTATATATCTAAATGAATTATTCAAATCAACCTATCACAATTAATTTAAAATTTAATTTAATTTAATCATACCTCTAAATGTATATAAATATACTTAAATAAATAACACATTAAAATATATAAGATCATCCTTACTAAATAATCTAAGTTTTAAATTGAGAAAATAACTTCTAACTATACCCATTGTTGGTTAACAGATTGGGCTTTTCCAATTCTTTCTTTAATTTTGTCTCTAATACCCTCAATGCTAATGTTAATCAATAGTTGAGTGAACTAAGAAGAGTTCCTCTCTAACTTTTACTTTGAAGGTCTAGGTCCCTTCTTCTGATAAGAATTCTTTTTTTTTATTTTAACCAACTATAATACAAGGTATGCTTTTGACCCAAAAGTAGAAAATACAATTAACAATCACCCATAACCATGGAGTAATTGCGAACAACCAAATAAAACTATTGGTACTAAAGTGATGCACACAAAATATGAATTTCTTTCACAAATAGAAATCTTCACTCACAATGAAAATACATTCCAGATTTTAGATTAAAAGATAAAACCCTTAACTACCAACACAAATGAAACCTCAATAAATATGTGGTACCACAAAGAATATTTGAATTATTATTAGAAATCAAAGTTTCATAAAAATAATATTCATTCATTCACAAAGGTTCATCCTTGACTACACAACGAAACTCTTAATTAAAACTATAAATGAATAGCAAGCATAAAAAATTCAAGCATAAAAAATTGAGTCACATTCGATTGTTAAAGCAAAAGAGGAATTTTTGAAAAAATGTTGATCCCCTGTGTGAACATTGAAGTTCCTATTTAAAGTCTTTTCAAGTCCAACAACAATCCCTTTTAAGTTACATGCAACTGAATCTTTTAAAGAACATTTTTAAAACAAAGTTCAATTTTATCGTATATTTTAAAAATCATCATCATAAAACAAAAAAATGACTAATTAAGGAGAGCCTGTTATGGGGCTTCTTTTTCAGATCCTTGAGTAGGTGATTTTTGGGAAACCACTTGTCTGCATACATGTAAAGAATTAACAACAACTGTAATTCTATCATGCCCTAAAACAACAACGTTGGTGTTGCGAATAACCCAGTACATTGCCGCCTGATCTCTTTAGCTTTGATGATGAAAGTCTTATGATGATTGGCACACCACATAAGATTAGTGTCACTCCTAGATAGCTCATTGTATTTTTATTTGAAAAATACATAAGGGTGAGCTATGATGTCGATGTTCTGCTGGTACTCTATTTTTAGATCATCTGCCGACATAATGACAAAATTATCTTTCTTTTGTTGCTCACAACCAATATCTTTGAAGTTCTACATCACCTGTTCAATCATCTCCTTAGCCTCTTCCAACAATTTATTCAGATCCACTACAACCTTTTGTATGCATTCACATTTATAACCCAAAGTGAATATCCACTTCTGGTAAGGTTCATTTTGTGCCTGCAGGATACCGTGTGTTAGAGCTGTGTTTGCTCCCATATCAATCACCTCCTATGTTTGTTTCATGGTGTTTTTATGGGAGACACCTTCCATCTTTTCCACTCTAATCTCAGAGACCACTTCATTTTGGGCCACCACCAAGGCATCATATGATGCACTCAATCTATCAAAAATAGGAAACACCTAGATCTTTAAGCCTTCAATCCACTCTCTGGTGATTTTTCCAAAATGATTATCTACCCAAAGTTGAGAGATTAACTCCTTATTCTTGTCAGAAGTAGGGTCGAGGATGGTTTCAGAAGAGCTTGAAATATGAGGTGAAAAGCGTGCAAGTAATGACCTTAAGTAAATCTATTGAAAGTGAAGAACACTCTGAGAGGGTGGGGGGGCGGGGGGTGAATCAGAGTGTTACAAGAATCTAATTTTTCCTTTATTTAAAAAAATAGATCTGGATACTATGAAAGAAAGAAATGTTAACAGTTAAATTTGCAAAGAGTATACTAAGATTTCAGAATGAGACTAACCATAAACCTTATACCACATGTATAGTATTGAAAAAATCAGAATACAAGCCCAATATTTCAAGACACAAGATTAAAGAACTATAAGTAACAAAGCATGCAATAAATATAAGAGAATCAGATCAAAACCATGACACATGAAATTGTGTTGAGTTGAAACCCTAAAAGCCCAACTAGGTTTTGTCATAGGGAGAAAACCACTCCAAATTCATTTTATTAATCTGAGCACCAACTCTTACAACCAATTTAGCAGCACCACCTGCAAGTAGCTACAACCCCTAAACTTTCAATAGTTTTGAGCGGGTTCAGAATGATATATTTGCAATTTATTTTACAACTATGATATAATGAACCTTTATTACAAATTAGTAGATATTAAACATGCTCACTGAGATCTCAAATCTTTCAATAATGCAATTTTTATCACACAAAAAATTGTTACATTTTTTATACACTTCTCTCTCTCTATATATCCTTCTAATCGAAAGGCATATACATACAGATGTGTATGTTATTCAAACTAACATCCTTAGCCTGTGAGAACCAACTGTATAGAAATGGTTTGACCAATCGGTTACAACCATATTTTAATAACACTGAGTAAAATAAAAAAATGACAAAGAACCATATTAACCATGAAGAAATGAATCATATGATAAAAAAACTCAACCAAAATTATGACAACAAGAAGATATCATGCTGGTTACCTTCATAATAGGGTACTGAGATTTTAGAAATAACTATTTTAAGAAACTAAATGGAAATATAAAGTGTAACAGATTTAACTTAAAAACCCATATGAAATACTTCATAGTTTCTAGATACACAGTTATGATATAATTCATTTACCGATCATCCAAACCGAGAGTGGAGCAAATGACCAAGATCATACTATATTTAAAAAAAAAAATGTTTACCCGTAGAATCTGAGAAGAGAAATCGACTGTAAAATCCGTCAAACTTGACAAGATCACCATCAAAACATAGAGCTCAACTTGTAGATCAATATAGTCAAAACTAGATTCTGTTGAACATCGATGTCAAGCATTTTCAAGTTCAGTTTTCCTAATGGCAGCCACACACATTAGGGTTTGAGAAACAATAAACCAAATGATGTGTTTAAACCAAATTTTGGAAGCAAAAAGCAATATCCCAATTCATAATGAAAATATTTTGACATCTGCTTAAACCCAAGCAAGACAACATGATTTAATAAAAAAACCTTTCAAATTGTAACTCCCACGAGTCAAAGACAACTCATGATTACTTATTTGTGGATTAAGTCAAAACAACGTTGCCGCTTATAAGTCACGTGACAAAAAGCGCTTAAGATAAATATCCAATGCAAAGGATAAGCCACCTATCTGTCTATGTGTCATCAAGGACAAATAATGTAGCGAGAGAAACAAACTCCCCCTTTGTCGTTGATGGCAAAAACATGGCCATCATTAAAAAAGAGAAGCCAAACAACGTGATACCACTGGCATCCCATAGAAACATGTAACAATATGAGGACATGATAACAAAAAGTGTGCACCACACTTCAAGTAGCTTATAGATTAGAATATTAAGCACCATTTTAAGATCAAATGATAACCAAATATAAAGAGCATTAATAGCAAGATCCCACTGTCAAGAAACATACCAACATAGCCTTCCTAGAGAAAGTGTGTTAAGAACCAGAACCAAAAGAACTCTGTCAAACAATACCATGAATCAAAACTGAATAGAGCCATAACACTGAATCAAAATTGAATCGAACCAGAGCATTGAACCGAACCAAAGCTGAATAGAACTAGAATAAATTACTGAAACCAACCTCATGAACCAAATCATTGAAACCAACATCATGAACCAAAGATGGAAACCAACATCCTGAACCAATAAATCACTGAAACCAGAACCAAGAATTCTCCCCCATTTTTTCATCAAGGACAAAGAGAAAGAGAAAACAAAATTGTCCCATTTGGTGAATAAACACAACCAAATGAAACCTGTGGGAGCAAGGTCTCCCCATAATGAAATATCATAGATTAGTAATAAGAGAATGAGAGAAGACTCCCAACCTATCTTGTAAGCATTCAAAAGTCTCTTTAGGCAGGGCCTTGGTGAAAATATCAACAACCTGTGCTTTAGAAGTGACATGAATAAGTGCAACTTCATTTGATGAAACATGATCACAAAGAAATTACAATTTAAGAGAAATATGTTTAGTGCGAGAATGCATGAGAGGATTTTTGGAAATTTTAATAGCACTTGTGTTATCACAAAATATTATCATGGGCTTGGTAACAAAAAAACCCATATCAACAAGCTGATAAGACATCCAAAGCAGTCGAGTACAATAAGCAGTAACAACAATAACCTCAAATTTGGCAGTAGAGAGTGTAACACCTCTTGTTTCTTACTATGCAATGCAACCAAAAGATCTCCTAGAAAGAAACTAGAACCACTAGTGCTCCATTGATCATCATTACATCCACCCCAATAAACATCAGTATAGCCAAGTAAAGTAAAATCATCATGTTTAGGGTACCATAAACCATAATCCAAACTTCCTTGAATATATTTAAAAATGCATTTGACAACAGTTAAGTTGGATTGACATGGAGCAACATGATATCTAGAAACTAAGAAAGCAACTTACATCAAATCTGGTTGTGAAGTAGTAAGATAGAGTAAGATGCCTATAATAGAATGGTATTCACGCTGATCAACAATAGGATAATCATCGATTTTAACCAACTTACAACCTGTTTCCATAGGAGTACCAATAGGCTGACATTGATCGATTTGGAATTTTTAAAACATTTCTTTGACATACTTAACTTGGGAGATAAATAATCCATGTTCAAGCTGAGAGAACTTAATGCCTAAAAAGAAATTCAAGGGACCCAACATGGACATTTCAAATTCAGATACCATAATCACTGAAAACTTTTGTGACAAGAAATCATTGGTTGAACCAAATATAATGTCATCAACATAGATTTCTACTACCAAAAGATCATCATTTTCATCTTTAGTATAAAAGGTCCTATCCACACCACCCTTTGTAAAACCATTTGCAATTAAGTGTGAATCTAATCTAGAATACCAAGCTCTAGGAGCTTGCTTAAGACCATAAAGAGCTTTTTTCAGTTTATAAACAAAATCTGGATTCTCAGAAGATTCAAAACATTCTGGTTGTTCCATGTACACTTCTTCATCAAGATATCCATTTAAGAAAGCTATCTTGACATCCATCTGGTAATCAGTAAAATTCTTATAAGAAGCATAAGATATAAACATCCCGATGGACTCTAATCGAGCCACTAGTGCAAATGTTTCACCAAAATCAACACCTTCTTGCTGAGCATATCCCTTACAAAAAATCTAGCTTTGTTTCTTACAAATTTACCTGATTCATCTAGTTTATTCCCAAGTTTCATTCTTTTCAATTTGGTTAATTTCATCTTGCATTACATTCAACCAAAAACCATCATTTAATGCTTTGAAATAGTTTGAGGTTCAAATTTCGTTACCAGGCAGTAGTGCTCAACCATCTGAGCGTTCTCTACATGTTTAGATTTTCTTCGAGTTAATATACCAACATCTTTATCTCCTATAGAAAGAGTTTCAAGATGTCTTTTTGCAATAATACGAGAGGGTGTCTTAAGAGTTGTATTCATCTTAGAATCTGAAACTTCCTCTTGTTCATTGGAATTTGTTGTAGCTGATTCAACAACAACATATTCATGAACACCTGATTTAGAGACATTTCCAAGTTCTAAACTGGAATCCTCTTCAACATCCTATACTGAATTACTGACAAGATTCATATTTTCATCAAATATCACATTCACTGATTCTATAATTTTGTTCAACCATTTATTGAAACATTTGTATGCTTTTCTATGTGAAGAATATCCTAAGAAAATACCTTCCTTATATTTTGATTGAAAACTATCCAGATCGTCAGTATCATTCTTAATAAAGAATTTACATCCAAATTTTTTAAAATGTTTAACATATACTATTTTTCCAAACCAATGTTCATAAGGAGTGCGAGCAGTTCTAACCCTGATTTGAACTCTATTCAATATGTAAATTGTTGTAAGAACAACTTCCTTCCAGTATTTATCAGGTAAATTAGCCTCGTTAAGAATAGTTCTAGCAATTTCCTTTACATTTCTATTTTTTTCTCTCAACCACCCTATTTTGTTGAGGTGTACGAGCAAGAGAGTATTGTCTTTTAATGCCATGTTTCTCACAATACTCAATAAAGACCTAAGAGGTAAATTCACCTCCCTTATTTGACCTTAGACATTTCAAATTTAGATCAGATTATTTTTCAACCATTTTCCTGAAGACTTTAAATCTAGCAAAAGCTTTTGATTTATGTTTGAGAAAAGTTACCCAAACCATTCTATTATAATCATCTACGAATAAAGTATTTTTCTCCATTTATTGAATGGGTTTTAGTTGGACCACATAGATCCGTGTGAACCCGTTCCAATGGTCTAGTAGATAAAAACTCTTTTTTTTTAAAAGATGTTTTTGTTTGCTTTCCTTTGATACATTCACTGCAAATAGAGTTTGTGGGTCTACTAAGAAGAGGTAGACCTCTGACATTTTTATTTCTACTAATTTGGATCAGGTTATCAAAATTTATGTGACCTAATCTTTTATGCCACAACCATTTTTATTCCACTTGACTCATAAGACACATCCTTTTACTTTTCTCTTGACTTGTTGAATCAGATAGATTATATAGATTTCCAAGTTTTCTGAACCCATTTGCAACTATTTTCCCTAACTTGTTCTTAATAGCACAACCATGTGAATTAAAAGATACCTGATATCCACTGTCACAGATCTGACTGATACTTAACAAATTGTATTTCAAACCTTCAACATAATAAACATCATGCATAGGAGTATCACTATTGATCATCATTGTGCTTGTTCCTATAATATAAAGACTAGTATTTTCACCAAACTTTACAAAACCACCTAGATGATCTTTTAGAATTGAAAATTCATTCTTGTCCCATGTGATGTGATGAGAGAATCCACTATCCAAGACCCAAGTGATTGACCTAGTAGAAATCAATGTTGTTTGAACAAACATAGAATGTTCTGTATTAGTCACTAACTTTGGCTTCCATACCTTGACAATTTTTTGTGTTGTCTTAAAATAATTTGATGTATGACCATAGAGATGACATTTGAAACACCTTATGTTTCTAGAAAAAAACCATAGGATTGTTTATGTCCAAAATTAGTATTCCTATGAGCAAGAAATCTGCAAGTACTGACTTTATGACCAAACATTTTACAATAATGACAATATCCATGAAAAAAACTGTAGTGAAATGCAGTTCCATTATAAAACTAATTTATGTTTGCTGTTGTTAAAAGTTGTCTTTAAGATCGACCTTTTTCAACAAAACTAGTCACATTTTCATTCAATTTTGACTATATTAATCTTACACAACTGTTTCTGCAAAATATCAATTTGTTGTTCTTTATCTTCCAGTAAGGTTCTTTGATTCTCAATGTTTTATTTGCAATACCTAAATCAACTTGTAGAAACTAATTGGTACTCTCATGTGTAGTTAAAATTTTTTTTAGTCTTTTGACTTCTTGGAGAGCACAAAGAAGCTCTTCTTCAAGATTAACATCTTCAATTTCAGAATCAAACGTTTTTTCAGGTTTCTTAGAAACAGTTTTGTTAAGTTCAATTTTTGCTATAAACAAGGTTTTACTTTCTTCACAATTTGAGTCATATGAATTATCTTTAGAGTCTTGTTTAGACACGGGACTCTTCTTTTTAAAGTTATTAAACCTCTTATTAGGATTCCAAGGTTTTCTTTTGAAAGTTTTTTCTGATTTATCTTGATCTTTGTTTAGATCAATATAGGGACATTTTGCAGCAAAATGTCCTACTTTACCACACCCAAAACATTTGAATGGCAGTTTACCTTGATATTTATTTTTGAGTTTTTTAACTATTAATGCTTCAAAAGAATTTGATAGTTCAGATTCACTATCATCCTTCTTCTCTTCTTTAAATGCAGTTTCTTTAGAGGTGGAAGAAGTACTTCCAACTCTCATCTCACAAGTTGTAAGAATACTTTGAAGTTTATGTAGAGTAATAGTAGAAAATTTTTTCTTTTCTTCTAAAGCATATATTTTGGTTTCAAATTTTGATAACAAAGTTCTAATCACTTTAGAAAAAATATGATATTCTTCCACATTCTCACCAAGTCCTCTACGTGCATTAACTACTTCATCAATACAAAGAAAATAGTTTTCCATTGTTTCATCATCATTCATTTTTAATGCATCAAATTGAGTCTTTAAAGTAATAAGCTTAGACTCTTTGAATTTAGCATCACCTTGATAGATGGATTCAAGTTTTGTCCATACCTCATTAGCTGACTTGCAATATATAACCTTCACAAACACATCTTTTGATAGCCCATACAATATAGCAAACCGAACTCTTTTATCCTGTTCAAACTTGGTTTCTTCATTTGCATCAGTAGGAACAACAGATGGAACAATATACTTGTGTAGACACCTAAAATTGACCGGGTGTTTCTTAATCATCCAAATCTGCAAATCTCAGCCAATTGCCCTAAACCTCATCAAAATGCATTAAAATAGATCAAAATCATTTAAATGGACATTTATCAAGAAAATTTGACAAAATCAAATAAAATCAAAGGATTAAATAATCATGAAATCAAATAATCAAATTCAAGCCTAAAAGGGATCAATCAAGTTTTATAATTGATTTTAATCAATTAATTGTATAGTTTTAAATCAAAAATCAAATCCAACCTATTCACCCTTACATGGCTAATTTAATTAAATGATTGAATTAAATAAATCCTAATTTCTTTCAACTTAATTTGATCAACCAATGAGAATTGAGGATTTTGTCTTCTTGTCCCACCCTTTGAGGACAACCATTTAAATGGTCCCCCCATTTGAAACCATTTGAGGGATCAAAATCAACCAAGCATTAACCCATGGTCAATTCACTCTACCCCCTACCCTTGGGAATTTGCTATAAATACAAGCCATTTTCTATGCATTTGATATCCTAGAAAATTTGAATGCAAAGAATCCTCATTATAGGCAATTTGATAGCAATTGAGCAATATCTTGAGCATTTTGAGAGCATTTTGAGAGATTTTATCTTTTATGAGAGAATTTGAATCCATTTTGTATCATCTTTGAGAGAATTGAGCTAGATTTAGACATTTTATCTTTAAATTTCTCATTCTAGGATTGTCCTTGAGAGAGATTAAGGCTGAGAGCTCTCTTAACAAAGCTTAGATAGGGAACCATGAGATGTCATGGATTTAATTGCAATTCTTAGATTAAATTATCATTTTCTTTCCATAGAATTGTAGTTTAGAATCCTAATTTTATTAAGGTGTGATTTCTCACACACAAATGTCACCCACTGTGGGGCTTTAGGCCTCATTTTACTCATTTTTATCATATTTTTGTGTGTTTTACTACACTTTGCTGTCATTTTGCAGAAAATAGGAGAAGAGACACCTACGAAGATTCTGAAGTCGCTTATTAGTAGCAAAAGAATGCCTGTGATTGTTGCAGAGCCGCGTGCTATCATACTTTGACTGCAATTTGTACATTTTGTGCCGCTGCTTTTGTAAAGGGTCGCCTTTTAGCAGCAAAAGACCGCCTGTGATCATTCCAGAGCCACGTAGTAGCATTATTTGACCGCAATTTGCACATTCTGTGCTGCCTGTTGTTTATCTTTAGCCGCCTGTGGATTTTCCAGAGCCGCATTTTAGCTTTTAATTGCCGCTTTCAAAGTTTTAAGTCTCGCTTTATAGCAGTTAAAAGCTGCGTAGAAATTTTTGATGTTTATCAAGTTTTAACTTATTTGTTCATCTTTCTAACTCTCTGTATTTTTGATTTCTGCAAATGAAAAATCATCCAAAGGTACATAAACCAGAGAAGAGAGTGACAAGACCTAGCAAAGAGGTAAGAGCACAAAATAAACTCTCTAAGGAAATTCATGCCTCAAATATTTTGGAAAGTTTAAAAGAGGAAGAGAGTTTATATGATCATTATATCAAAGTTTTCTTTGCTTACAAAAATAAATTTCCTACTCTTTGATAGATTTTTATTTCTAGTTCTTTGAGCTTGATTGTTTGCAAAATTTGATTAAAAGAACTTAGGAGTGATTTGTCTTTTGGATTTGCAAGTTTTTCTTCACTTTGTCTTTGTTGTGTTGACTAACTTGTTGGAGGAGCCGGAGTGGGAACGATCACCACTAGGTGAGTTGAAAAAAAGAAAAATACATCAAAAATGCGCCTAGCCTTTCCTATCTTCAAAAATAAGGTATTTTTCTAATCAAGCTTGCATTGCTTAAATTGTGGAAAATTTCTTTGAATCTAGCATAATTAGGAAAACCCCTATTATTGTCTAAATTGAACAAGCATTAGGCATATGCTCTTCACTTTTCGAAGTGAATCAAAAAGCCAAACGTTCAAATTCAATTTGGTAGAAAGAAAGGGATAAGGAATTGAACCACACACTTCATTTTTAAGAACCTCCTTGTCAAGGGGTTGAAAAAGAATAAAAGTGCTTGAAGTGTTTGGAACGAAGGAAGACAATAGGGATATGCTCTTCACTCTTTGAGTGAATAAAATTCCCAAACTTGTTGGACTAAGTTCAATTTTTGCTTTCCATGTATGCTAGATTAAAATAAAGCTTTAGAGGGCGTGTCTCCCGAGAATTCCTTTACGAAGGTAGTGAGAGGGAACGACCCAAAGTGGGAGACAATCGCTTTTGCCATGATATCATCCAAACCACTATAAAAAAATGCACTTTACCTTAATTGGAAAGTGACTAATTCTTGTGCAAGTCATCCTCACTTCCTCGAGTAGTCCTTTGGGATTGCGCAAAATTGTACTTTCATGCGTGTGGGAAGCTTGCAAGGGGGTAAAGGAACTTGACAAGAGTTAGAACGGAGGTGTGATTAAAACCTTGTTAAATAGTAAGCCTACCTTTTTAGAGCCATTGTTAAACGCCATATTTGTTTGACTCTTAGGTAGATTGCTTGTAAGAATTTCTTGTGCTATACCTGTAAACAAAACATTCGAGAACATACACTTTTAGTGTTGTTTTAGGGATATGGTGCAAATTTGATGTGTGTGTTGATTTTGTACTTTATTTTCACGTAAGAATCTTCTGTAACAAGTCTGATCAAAATTATTAAACTTTTAAAAATTTGAAAATTTCAACCTGTATCAACAAAGTGCCGCGTATAAATAGTTTTGGGCCGCTTATAAACAATTCTGGATCACCTATACTTTTGAAACGCCGCCTGCAAATATTCATAAGCCGCGTAAGCCACTGGAAAGTGTCGCGTGTAAACATTTGAAAACTACCTATCAACAGACAAACGCCACCTGCGAACTACAGAGTGCCGCGTACAATAATTCCAGTAATTGCATACAAAAATTCCAGTAACCGCGTACAAACATTTGAAAGCCGCCTACACACAGGCAAGAGCCACCCAAAAACAAATGGAAAACAGTGGATATTTCCCGGAGGTTTGAAAATAAGTTGCTCACATTTTTGGATACCCTTTTGGACGTTTTACCTCTGTGTAACTTCAAGTTGATCAGAATCCGCCATTATTGGACCTTTTGAAAAATCATTCAAGGATTGATCAATTAAGTGAGATAAAAAGCCTAAGCCCTTTATTTGATTTATGTTAATGCCAGATTTTACGCGATCTCATTACATCAAGTCTACCCTACAACCTAACAAATCTTATCTAAGGCAAGAGTGTCCTTTTCCAAGTTCTCCTTTTAGTTCTTCAAGACCTTTGCCGGAACCTATAAAAGAAACAAAGCCAACAATGTCCTTTCCATTTGGAAACATGGATCCGACCAAAGCAATCATGTCAACAAGGACACTAACTATAATGGAGGGGGAAATGGTGACCCTAACAATCAAGGATCCAATAACAATACCAATGGAGGAGGAAATGGTGACCCTAACAATCAAGGGTTAAACAACAACAACCTTGGAGGAATCAACCTTGAAAACCAAGGGTTAAATAATAAAAATGGGGGAAACATTGACCCTAATGATGAAGAAGCCACTGATGAAAAGGTCAATGAAGTTATGCAAAGTCCCTTTTTCATGAAGCTCATGGAAAAAATGTTGGAAAAAGACAAGGAAAAGTACTTTCTAGACCTAGCACAAACGGGTCTCAAACTTCCACATGACTACGATGTCAACAAACTCAGACAAAAGGAAGCTAATGCTAACCCCATTGATATCATGAAAAAGCAATTCCAACTCTTTCAAATTCAATTGGACACGATGAAACAAAGCGGGGTTCCTAAACCCTTTTCTATTGAAGCTTTGTGTCATTTTCCCTTTGATAAGTCATTAATCATGGTTCCATTCCCAACTAATGCTATCTTTCCTAAATATGACAAATATGAAGGAACAACTGATCCTCAAGATCACTTAAGGAAATTTTGTGACTTAAGTCTAGAATTCATGCATGACACAACTTACCTAATGAGGTTATTCCCTAGAAGTTTGGAAGGTATGGCAATGGAGTGGTTTTTGAAGTTACCCTCTGACATTCGAACCTTTGAAGAATTGGCCTCTAAGTTTGTAACTCATTACTCTTATAATATAAAACATGAGATTACAATGCCTAATTTATGTAACACCAAGCAAAGAGAAGGAGAGGGATTCCTACTTTTCCTACAATGATGGAGAGCGGTATTTTATAGATACCCTCGAAGTGTACCCAAAAAGGAGAAGATGGATATCTTTGTGAATAGCTTGAATCATGAAATAAACTATCAGTTAAGGTTGCAATGTCCTAGGTCATTCCAAGACCTAATTGTGAATGGGGTTACAACGAAAGAGGTATTGGTCAAAAGTGGAGAGATTAAACTTTACAAGGATAACAAGAATAAAAACAACAACAATACCTCCAATACCAATCAAAATCGTAATACCTCTAACAAAAACCGGTTTTGGATGAGAAATAACAACAATAAAGGAGTGGTCAATGATGGAGTGGTAGAGGCAAATAATTTAAAGGTAACCCCTTTCAATCTCACCCAAAATTTAGTTCAAGCCAATAATGTGAATCAAGCATCCAAAGTGCCCTTTAATAAAAACAACACTTATAACAACTTTGGGAATAATCAAGGGGCTTACAAGCCTAAACCTTTCTTTGCACCTACACCCAAAAGGACATTCAATAATTTGGGTGAGCCATTGGAAAATGCATTAAGGACACTTATTTCAAATAAACTTATTGACCTACCAAGGGCTCAACCATATGAGCCTCAAATCAAGCCAAATTGGTGGAGTGAGAATAACCATTGTGAGTACTATAGAAATTGGGGACATAAGACCGATGATTTCATGCATCTCAAACATGTGGTACAAGATCTCATTGACAATGGTGTGATAAAAGTAGAAGGCCCTCAAACTAATGAAGATCACACGGCGTTTAAGACTCCTTTCTATAAGCATGAAAAAGGAGAATCTTCCAATTCAAACAATGGAGGAAACAATGGGAACAATGCAAGAGGCAATAATAATGTTAACTTTGCACATACCTATGATAATACTATAAATGCTCTATCCGGACATGAGAGTACTATCAATGTTGTGGTGATCAAAGATCAACCTAAAGTGGAGACATCTAATGCCATCACAAGGGGGAAAGCCTCAAACGTTACCCTACAAGGGGGTACTCCTATTACTATTGGTCCTAAAACACCAATTATTTTGGCTAAACAAACACAACCTACAACAAAGCCTTATAATTTGGTGGATCAATTACAAAAGACTCCAGCACAAATATCAATTTTGGAGTTGTTAAAATTATCTCCTAATCACAAGGAGATCTTGGAAAAAGCCTTGGTTGAGACCACCGTTCCTATAAATTTGGAGGAAGATAAATTTTAGAACATGGTAGGACACCTCATAGCCCCTCATTGTCTCTCATTTTCAGAGAAAGATGATATGTCTATCACACATCCTCAAAACTTACCCTTGCACATAGAAGTGTTAATCCAAAGGCATAGGGTCAAATGAGTCCTCATAGATCAGGGAGATGGTCTTAATATTTGTACTTTAAACCTTGTCAAGTCATTAGGGTTAACCAAATCTTCCATTAACCCTAAAAAACAAATCACCATTAAGGCTTATGATGAGGAGGAACGATCTTCAAAGGGTATGATTATTCTACCAATTCAAGTGGGACCTATAAAAAATAATACAATATGTCAGGTCCTTGATATGAAATTTACTTACAATATCCTATTGGGAAGGCCATGGATACATGAAATGCAAGCGGTACCTTCTACCTATCACCAATGCATAAAGTTTCCACACATGGGGGAAGAGATTACGATTGGGGGAGATTCCAACCCTTTTCAATATTGCAATGCTTTGAAGCCAATTAACGAACTATTCATACCTCATAATAGGGAAGGAGTCATCCCTGATTTTACCCTGGAAAAAGATAAAGAGGAAGGTTCAAAACCAACATCAAATGTTACATCAACTTCTAACCCTATTCAAACTAACTCAATTACATCAACTAAGGGAAAAGAAAAGATGAGTTATGAGGGTCCAAATTCAAATGATAATTCAGTCAAGACTTCAACATTGAGAATGGAAACCTTGAACCCTGTTATGCCCTGCATCCCCGTCCCTACATTTTGTGTGCAAAATGTTGGGTCCCCCCCCTTTTTTTTTTTTTTTGCTTGCGGCTTTGCCTTGTCCTCCTTTCCCTTTTTGTTTTCTTTCTCCGGGGTTTCCTTCCCCGGCGTGGTGTTTTGTTTGTTGTGCTTTTCATCTTCGGGACTCCGGTCTCGGAGGTTGCCCTTCGTTGGAAACCGGATTCCAGACTCCGGGATTATTGATCATGACGTTCCTAAGGAACATCATCACGGGGAATCCTCAGGCCCGGAGTCCGGAGGTTTGCTTGACCGGAGATTGCTAGAAGGAGAAGGATTATCTTTTTACCGTGGGTATAAATAGAGCTTACCTGTCACTTTCACATTTACCGCGATTAAAACCTTCAAGAACTTAGAGCGATTAACAGAGTGATTTTGAAGTGATTAACAGAGCATTTGCAGAGAGTTTATGATAATTAACGTTTAACATTTCCAGTCACTTTCAGGTGATTACGAGTGCTTCGTGGTGGTGATTTTGACTGTTCGACAACTCAAGCTGTTGAAGGGCTTCTGCGGTAACTCTTCCCTTTCCTCTACCTTCCGTGTTCTCAGGTTGGTGTTTTCATTTTCTTCTCTCTGGTTTTCTTTCATTTTCATTTGGTTTGTCTGGTTTGTTTTGTTTCTCTATTTCATCTGGTTTGCTATTTTCTGGTTCTGCCGCCCGTTGGTGGGTCGGCTCTCTGCCAGAGGGTTGTCCCACCTCTATGCAAAGGTGCTCCATCTGTAAAATGTGTAGATAGATGTATATATGTTTCTTCCTTGTCTGGTTTTCTTGCATACGTCGCTCTATGTTGTATATTTATGTATATATGTTTATATTTGTATGTATATGCATGTATATTTATGTGTAGTCTCTGTATATCCTTCTGCATCTTTGTATATATCCCTCAGCTCTATGTATATCCTTCCAGGTGGCTCAATGAGCTAGTTGAGTCACCTGCGTTTCTGGTTTTCTGCCTACGAACTCGCCTCGGGGCAGAAAACTGCTTGTTTGAAACTCGGCTCTCCGCCGGTTTCAAACAGGCAGTTTTCTCTCTCTCCTCCATGAAGTCTGTCAGAACCTCATTATGTCCCATGCAAACAATCAATTCTAGCCAAGTGGCTTTCACTTTTCACGCATTCAGACAATTGGCTCCGCCGTCATCTCCATAACTTCCATTTAATACCTACACACGTGGCGCCCACGTGGGCATGATGACTTGGCTTTTTACACGTCCTCACCAACGGTCATTTCTCCAGGCTTTGGGTCTCCTACCATCATCCATCCTGTGTCTTTACCCAGTGTGATAAAATCCCCAGACCCGGATGTTTAATGAAAATCTTAAGTTTACGATGTGTTTTGCTTTTCGGTTATCTTTGCATGAAACTAACTTTTCAGGAAAGCGAGCATCACAGTGGTAAGATTTTCGGACCCCGGAATAATTATTTTGGTAAATATATTCTGACAGTCACTTTTGCCTTGCAGGTTCCCGGAGTCTATCTTCCAAACATGTCTGAAGCATCGGCGTCATCTCCACCCAGAAGTCCAGAGCTACCTTCCGCAACAGAAACCAGGGCTGCCGTAAAATCTAAAATGGAGAGGGCCTTGGAAAAGCTGCCCCTGACCATGAAATTTGTACAGGACAATGTCATCGTGGGCTCAAAGATTTAGTCTAAGGTCAAGCTGATGATCGACACCAGCGTCGGAACATGGTCGGAGATGCAGGCCTTGGTGAAAATAATGCACATCCAGTGACAGGCTGGAGATCAATTAGCGATCAACATCGGAGGCTCCGGGATCCTCCGAGTAGCTTGCTTCCCATGCTCCGTGCAATTTCTAGAGCTTATCCTAACACTGGCGAACAACTACAACTCTTCTGTTTGGGCTGTTATGCTCGCAGCCACAGAACCAACGGGATACCCTACTCCTCTGGTATCCCTCGACCTAGATACATTTCGGGCGGACCTGGGAATCCCATAATTTGATAGGGCCACGGTGGTTACAAGGACTGATGCCTTGACCCAGTTCACATAGCTGGAAGATGTGGCCTGGGTGTACATGAATACCCATTGGTTGAAGGTACCGAAGAGGGACCCAAAGAGAATGAAGATAGAGATTCCCCGCTTTGAATTCAAGGAGAGCATCCAGATGGGGATGATAGCATTAGCCTGGGTCTTTGGGCAGCCCTCCACCCAAGAGTTTTCCAAATGGATGTACTATTTCCTCCTCGGCATCTCCACCAAGGGAGAATTCTTCGACTGGGCAATAATAATATCCAACCATGTCGACTCCCAGTTCTAGTAGCTGAACAGGAAGAAAAAGTTTTATATGTCTTCCTATGTTTTCTGGGCCCTAGCGCAGCAGAGGCCCCATTCTCACGGCCTACTTATAGATGGCATGCTCGGGATTGGCCCAGGACAAAAGGCACCGTGGGACCATTTCCCACAGGTTCAATGGGAGGCCAGCTTCCCCAGTTTCTGCAGGGTAAATGACGCATTTGTTTACTACCATCTACTTACACCCACCCGGGATGCCGGATACCGCCTGTCTACTGAGGCGATGAAGTTGGTCCATAGTTATGGACATTACTATATTCAATTCCAACAACACACATACATTAGGGTCGCTGGCTTCTCCGGGAAACCCTACTTGTTGCCCAGACATTGTGGGGATAAGATCGTGCTATTGGAGTATTGCAGGCAAATAATGGAGGTGCATGCCTTCTTTGCCCTCAAAAAGATCCCCAACATTCCGTTCCCAATCACCTGTGGGAACTACACATGTAGTCTGGCCACCGCAAAGGAGGCGGACAGTGAGTTGAAAAGTTATAACTTACATGAATTTTATCTGGTGTGGAAAAATTTTGATCCGCATGGCAGAATCGCAACGATGATGCCCCAGGCTTCAGAGCCCCATCATATACACATGGAGGACTTCTGGGTAGACTGCCAAGATGATGTGGAGGTGCAGAGCAGGCACTATGTCAGAATGACAGCCGACATTATGCAGAAATTGAAGCTCCAGAAGTTTCTGACAGACTTCTCAGACGCCGCCCCCACTATTGACCCCCAGTATAAGGCAAAGGGGATCGATAAAAAGGCCCTTCCACCAGTAAACTGGGCTGCCCAGGAAGGGCCCACTATTGAAGACTTCACTTGGGAGGTGGTCAAGCGAAGCCACACCTATTTTAAGAAGGTGTGCCCCGGGAGTACCCACCGAGCGACCCAGCCGACGCCAAAATTAACTCCGCCGCCGGTACCAAAGATGACCCCGGGGGTCAGGACTTCTTCGCAGGGTGCAGAAAAAGGAAAATGAATAGACATGACCCCTCCTGCACAAGAAGTCCCGATCACAAAGCAAATAAAACAGTCGGTGGCGGCCTCCCAGCAGATGAGGGAGCAGTTAATAACAAGGCTGGCCACCCCACCACTTATGACCGGGCCACTTTGCCCCTCCTCCTCCCTGTCATTAGCGGCCTTAATGGTTAAGGCAACAAGGGTGGATCCCTTGGAGGTGGCAGTGATAAGAGATGCAGGGCCACCTTTGATTACCTGGCGAAAGAAGAAGCTCAGCAAAAAGCCTAAGGCAGAGCCGGGGCAGGGGATGTCCCAACCCCAACAAGTGGAAATCCTTTCTTCCAGTTACCCAAAGACGAAGAAAGAAACTAAGCCTACAAAAGTCCCAGTCAGTCCCCCTCCACAAGAAGAATTTGATGATGTATTTGCGACCGACGAGTTCAGGAACTTACAGGGAGACAATACCCAAATGGAGAAAGAGGTCCCCAGGACAGAAGAAGAGGCTGTAGAGCAAGAAGATATTGAACAAGAGCCTGCGCAGGGACAAGAGCAACAAGTAGAAGAAAAGGAGCCAGAACCAGAGATTATCTCCGGGGCTCAAACGATGCATGGTCCGGGAGTGGACCAACAAAAATAGGGTGAACAAATGGCATCTGCTGGGGGAACCGGACCTTCGGGAACAACCGTAACCCCAGCTGCCATGTTCCAAGGGCCACTCTGGGGAGAAACTTTTGGGCAGGTGATCACAGCGGCCTGAACTCTAAATCTCAGCCCGATACCTCCCCTACTGCCAGAAGAGGTGCCAACAGAGGAAGAGGCCCTGGCAGAAGAGGAACAACAAGAAGAAGAGCAGCTTGAAGAAGAAATCCCCGAGGAAGCCTACCAGAGTCCAGATAAAGGAATAGGTACAGAGGACAAGGTTGAGGAGATGGAGGTTGATGAAGAAAATGTTGCTGCAGAAGAAGTCGAGGCAGAGAGAGGGACGTATGAGGTCCATGCCACCGAGGAGCCACGACTACAAAACACTGGGGAAGAGTCAAGGGAACAAATTATGGCAGGAAGGCCACCCCTACCACCTCAGTGGCTGATAGAGAGCAGGAAAAGAAAGGCTCAGTCCACTCCTATGATTCCTCTCTCCTTGGCAGAAATGCTGGCCCAGGTTCAGGCCCCGCTAAAGGCCAAGAAAGCCCGGACAGTTCATACTCTTTGAAATTGGCCGGGCAGAGAAACAGTTGCCGTTGTGGCAACACCTCCCCCAGACGCTGATGAAGCAACCGCAGACCCCGGAGTCTACAATGTTGCAGAGGTATCGCTAGGTAAAAGGGGAAAGCAAGGTGAGGTAGACTTTCTTAAAGAGGCAGCAAGGGTAGTGGAGGCCCGATATGAAAAGGAAGCCCAGAGGCTCAAAGCTGAAAAGGAAAAGAATGCAAACCTTGTGGGGTTGCTCACTGAGCTAGCTCAACCCATCAATGCTGCTCCGGAGGCCTCCACCTCAGAAGATATACCTCAGAGTGACATAGAATCCCTGCGAATGATGAAGAAGAAAGCCCAGGCAGTGGATGAGTGGGTCGCCCTGCAGATAGGAAACACCAGGCGTTTCCTGGCGTCCACCCTCCCAGATCTATACACGGCCCGACAAGTCATTCATCAGGTGGAAACTCTTATTGAGTTATGGGAGGGTGACGCCGATAATTACCAAGCGTGGAAGGTAGAGCTCGAAGAGCTCCTTACCTTGGGAGAGGACATGATTTCTAAATCCGGAATCCTGGGTGATGAATCATTTGATTTTGTAAGAACCCAGCACTCCAGACTTGACCTCACATTGGAGGTGACCAAGCAACTGGTAGGGTCCTTACAAGATAAGGTAAATGCGGTGAAGTATTCTTCCAGTTTATACAAGTCTTTTGTAATAAAGACTTTCGGGGCTGATCCCCTTAGCACAGATACATGTACCCCCGAAGATTCAGTTTTGGGGAGTTTTGATGAAATACTGAAGTCCCGGTATCAATCTCTGGAGGGGATAGATGGGACCCAAATGGAAAAATTAACCCGCATGATACTTAGTGGTCACGACGCGGTGAGAATGACAGATGAATTCAAAGAAAATGTTCCGAACCTGGGGGAACAAGTTGAAGTGGCCAAGCACAGAAGGGCCAGCCTGAAGGATATAGATGAAGATGGCATATCCCGCCTCCTCCAGGCTTTCAACAAAAATAAGCAACCTTGAGCTTTCCCCAGAGGCCGGGGGGAACTCAAGTGTTGGGCATTCTTTATTCTTTTTGGAACGAAAGTTCCCAGATTCCGGAGTCCCAGATCCCAAAATTTTGTATTCTTTCAAGTGATCTGTGTCCCAGTCCCCGAGGCTGACCGGTCACTTTCAGAAGCAGTTAATAAAGACTGTCAGAAGGTGGTTGGCTACATCAAGGAGGCGTCGACTCAGCGGTTGGTTTCTGACAGGGTGGTCTTCTCGAGGCACCGCTCAAGGATACACCTAGCACATTGGAGACAGGGTGCCGCATTTCCCATTTATGAGGCATGTAGCCTCGATCCCCGGGGGACCTTCTTCTTTCTCCTTTCTGGCTCTCTTCTCGAGGCCGATTCTTCCGCTGTATATTCTTGTCTCATTCTTTTGACATGACAGGCCTATTCCATCTCAAGGTCTTTTGTAGGGTGGCGCAGGTAGTACCGGCCCCCAGATATTGTATTTTATTAAAACATGAGGTAAAATAGGGTTAGGGTTAGAAGAGTTGTATAAATAGCCAAACCGGCCCATTTCCAAGGGTCGACAAAATTGATGATTTTGTTGTCCATAGTAATAGAAAGGTGATTTCTCATCTTAAGTTGCAGAGCTCAATGCTCTATTGTTCTGGTTTTATATAGTCAAATGCTCCCCTGGAGCCACCATTGTATTGCGCACCAGTGCTTGCTGGAAGGAACATTAATAAAGAAGGAAGAATTCTTGGCAATGATGTTGTTGGCATTCCTGCTTCTGAGTTAATGGTATTTCATGTTTTAATGTTCTTTATGTCTTCTACTCTGATATGTTAAAGTAGATTAACGACCTCCTTACTCCCGCTACTGATAAAATGCTAGCTGATGGTTATGTATTTCTTCAGTATTTAGTGTAGTCTATCAGAGTATTATTGATGTTCCAGACATTTCAGCATGACTGTAGTTAGATGAAACGTTTCTAACCCTGCAGGATCTTTTTCACTTTATTTGCTAAGTATAGAACGCTAGGGAGAACCTTATCCTATTGAATCTCTGGAGAGAATGAGTTGAAGAAACCAGCTATCCCCCTCGAAAATAGTCACCTCTCCCAACCGAGCCCCGCACCGTCGTGACCCGACATCTAGGTGCTTGAAGGCCTGAAGGATTTGATTTCCCCGGACAACCTTTGCAGGCGAAGTTGGCCGGTTTTCTCGGAACCCGGTGACAACTTATGACTGTTGGCGGACCCAGTTAGCAAAACCTCGTCAAAAAAACCTACTAAGGAAGAAATAGAATAAGCTAAGATAGATCATCATCAAAAGATGAGTGACATGATGAACCAATTTGAGAATTAATGCAAAATTTACTCAAAAGGGGTAGTGGAATATTTTGTTTCCCTATTTGATTTACCTACATCTCCAAGGACACATGGGAATCCATCCAAAGATCATCAACCCCACAAATATAATTCTCATTTTGTGAGAGAATGTGATAAACAAGAAATGGAAATAGAGGATAATGAAGTATTGCAATGGCTTTTTAAGGAGGAGGATAACTTAGCTAATCCCATTGAAAGGGTGCAACATATCAACATACAAATTGATCAATATGGAAAAGGATTTGATGTCATGAATAAAATGGGATATAAGGGAAGAGGACCCTTAGGATTTCAACATAGAGGGTTGTTAGAACCTATTGAACCAGTTTGGAGAGCAAAAGAAGAGAAAGCTGACATAGGTTTTCAACATAAGGGAGAAACTTCAAGTCCTATGCATGATTTTCGTGCACATATCCACATGGTAGGTTATGAAAGTGAAGATGATTCGAGGGATTATGAGTGGGATTCCTTTTTTGAAGAATCTTGTCATGACATAGAGGTTGATACCACTCACACTTATGCAAATCCTCCTAAAGTTGAGAATCAAGAACATGTGACTCAAGGTTCGACTTCTACTCAAACATCAAGTGAACCTCAACAATCTAATGTAGAACAAGCACCTATTTACACTCAATGGGTAGGTGAACCTTGGGTACCTTCTTGGGTGGGAGATTCTAACCTAGTGTTTAATCCACATGCTTTCTCTCCCATGGAAATCTCAGAGGACTCTAGTGAAGAGAATTTTGATCCTTCTTCCATGGACCATCTTGAAGAGGCACATGTCATAGACCTTGACGATACAATGTATGAACCATAAAATGAATTCATGTCCCTAAATAATTCAAATGATAATCCATCCAATGAATCCTTGTCCTTAATGCACCCCAAACTTATTGATTGGGATCTTTCCGAGCCAAATGAATTACTATACTTCCCAAATGCCAATGCAATGGCCTTATACCTCAATGCGGTTGAACCAAATTATTTCATCAATGAATTCACTCTGTACATGATGATAGGGGAAGGTGTTCAACGTATTAATCCACAAAATAAAAAGAAAAAATACAAAAAAATGAGAATGTCTAGTGGTGAAAACCACCATGTGGCAGTGTTAGACCCAAAAAAAGTAAAAATAAAGGATGTTTCCAAAGGTGAAAACCCAACTGTGGCACCTAAGAAAGAGAGGTTGGGCACCTTACCAGCACATGAAAATGAAAGATCACCTATACTTATTGAACCTACAGAAAAGGTTAATATTGGTACCGAAGTGGATCCTAAATTTATTCACTTGGCAACATCTTTGAGTCCCTTGGAGAGGAAAGAGTTCATTGAATTATTTCAAGAAAAACAAGTCAAATTTGCATGGTCATATGCCGACATGCCCGGATTGGATCCAAGTTTCATAATGCATCATTTGAATGTAAAACCTAGAGTTAAGCCCATCAAGCGGAAATTGAGAAAAATGCATCCACATGTAGCCCTTTTAGTCAAAGCAGAATTGGAAAAATTACTCAAGGTGGGATTTATAAGAGTAATTGCATATGCAAAATGGATCTCCAACATTGTACTGGTTACCAAACATGATAAATCCATAAGAGTTTTCACAGATTTTAGAGATTTAAACCTTGCTTGCCCCAAAGATGATTTTCCATTACCTAGCATTGATGCTATTGTCGATCTAACTATGGGTTATTTTATGTTTTCACTTATGGGTGGATTTAGTGGGTATAATCAAATTCGCATTGCACGTGAGGATCAAGAGAAGACAACCTTTACATGCCCATGGGGTACTTTTTGTTGGAATGTAATGCCCTTCGGTCTCAAAAATGCCGGAGCCACTTATCAAAGAGCAATGACTACCATTTTCCATGACATGATGCACACCTTCCAAGAAGATGTGGATGACATTCTAGCTAATTCACATGAAAGAAAAGATCATTTACCTATACTTGAAAATATTTTTACAAGGATAGAACAATTCAAAGTAAGACTCAACCCAAAGAAATGTGCTTTTGGGGTACAATTTGAAAAACTCCTAGGGTACATTGTTTCTACAAAAGGCATTGAAGTAGATCCTAAAAAAGTACAAGCAATAATGGATATGGACATTCCAAAGAATATTAGTCTAATGAGGTCACTTCAAGGAAGACTTTAATCTATAAGGAGGCTCATTTCTCAATTGGCAGAAAAGTGCCATTCCTTCACAAGGTTGCTACATAAGGACACCATCTTTACATGGGATGAAGAATGTGATAAAGCCTTTTACATTGTTGAAAACATACTTGATGAATCCACCCATCTTGATGTCACCTATTCCAGGAAAACCTTTATTACTCTATATATCAACAACGAAAAAATCTTTAGGAGTCTTATTGGCACAAGAGGATAATGAAGGAAAAGAAAGAGCTATATACTACTTGAGTAGAACTTTGATCAAATATGAATTAAACTATAGATTCATGGAAAGGGCTTGCCTAGCAGTGGTATTTTCCTCTCAAAAGTTAAGACATTATATGTTTATGCATAAGGTGAAGCTCATAGCCAAAATTGATCCATTGAAATATTTACTTAGCAAAACAGCCCTAACTGGAAGGATTGCAAAATGGGTAATGGTTCTTAGTGAGTTTGACATTGAGTATGTAGATAGGAAAGCAATCAAAGGTCAAGTTATTGCAGATCAATTGGCCGAATATCCTCAAGAATCTACACATCCAATTCAAGTGGAGTTTCCAGATTCCAAGATTGTTAATGTGGAAGCTAAGACATGGACTTTATACTTTGATGGATCTTACACCCAAAATGGTAGTGGGGCAGGTATTCTTTTGATCACACCACAAGGTTACACAATCCCAAAATCTTACAAGTTATTTTTCCCTTGTACAAACAACATTGCAGAGTATGAAGCTTTGGTCATAGGTATCAAGATGGCCTTAGAATGGAATGTCACAGAATTACAAGTCTATGGGGACTCTCAATTAGTCATCAATCAAGTCAATAATGAATATGCTACCAAGGATGAAAAATTGATGCCTTACAAGAAATTGGTGGATGATTGGAAAAAGTACTTTGCTTTGATTACTTTTGAACAAATCCCACGTGACAAGAATAGAGCAGCAGATGCAATGGCTACCTTGGCATCTTTACTTCAAATGCTCGATCAAAATGAAAGGTATGAGTTCTTGGTGGAAGAATTGGTTAAACCAGCATTTGACCTACCTGATACCCAAATTATTTCCCTTTTAAATGGACATGAATCACCATGGTATGGAC
>MU224858.1:5396185-5413653 GCA_018584345.1 Thuja plicata
GCAGGTACTCAAAATTGGGTGGTCAAATCTCCAATTTGAACATTTATATTTATAAATTATGAGAGATGGGATGAGTGACAAAAATAAAGCTTTTTTATTCATGTTTGTAATAGGATTGAATGTTGAGTAGTTGTACATTAGTCATTACTTAAGAAGCAAGTAATGGAGTTGGCTGTCTTGTCCATGTATTTGGACAACTATCCTCCAGAAATGTACAATTTTATATATAATATATTATACCTACTTGTTTATATTGTGTATAGAGTACTTTAATATATGGAAATCCCAATTGTATATTGTTTGATATGAAATATACATTGAATGTACCTTGTCTAGTATTTGTATCAATTTTAGTAAATCAATGATATATGCAATGTAGTTTTTTAATGATTTATTGTCTTGTAATTATCAATAAATAAATATATCAAAATTGATATACTTTTGTTCAATCAATAGGCTAAATTGATATTATAACTAAATCAAAAAATAACAACCACCCTCACAACAATTGGTGCATGCTCAAGTACTGGGTCCTCTTCCCTATAAATTCTCACTTTTAAGAAAAGACTTTATTATCACTTCTTTCTTTGTTCCTTTTTGAAGTTCCATTTTGGGTATCAAGTTCCGACAAGAGTTCAGAACTATCCATCGTGTTTGCTTTGCTTCATTTGAAAATTTAGAAGAACTCTTGTCGCCTTAATGGATGATAATTATGTTCCTTCAACTCTTCATTAGTTCAACTTTGACCATTGGATTCTGATGAAATTTCTAGAACTACCTCCCCACTTGAAACTTTATTTTTGAACAGTGGAAATGAAAACTTTACAAGACTTTAAAGGACTTTGACCAAAGGTTTGAGCAAATGGGACCATAGGAATCCGATAACACAAGTGGAACACCTTGATGACGAGACTTAAGGATACTAAAGAAAGGAACGGAGTTCTCATTGAGACGTTGCATCTCGATGGTTGTTCTAGAACTAAACTTAAATTCTGATGAATTAGAAAAATGACTTGAGGAGAAGACTTGAGGGCTCAGAACTTGATGAAAATTTTAACTATAAGCTAGGGGTAAGAAATACGGGCAAAACCTATCAAATCCAAAAACAAAATAGCAACAAAAACTCATCACTATAGTTAGGGGAAGGGGACCAATGACCATAATGTTTCAATGACCATTCAGTCTTTGCTCACCCAGCTCCACAATTACTAACTAGAAATAAATCAAAAAATGATAATTTAAAGCCTATTAATAAATGATAATTTAAAGCTTGTTAATACATTTCACATATACTAGTAGCTGCACACTTGTACGCCTAGTTACGCCGTAGGCATTTCCATTTGAGAGAGGCCAGGGTAATGTTTACCATCTAACAGTGGGAAATTGTGGAGGCATAAGGACTACCATTAAAGTCATCTAAAGCCTCGGTCAAATTACACCACTGTACACACGATTTCAGACTGACAAGACGTCGTTCATCATTGCCGACATCATTTATATGTTCATGTTAATCAATGAATTTTACGTTTTTATATGTTTCCATAGGCCATCTTTTTGTTTAGCCAGCGCACTATAGCTATCTTATTTCTTGTGGTTTGTGCTCCAACCAATAAGTCTGTCAAATCTGTATACTCTCTCAAAAATTGATGTCAGAAGTGACAAATGACTTGACATGTCAGTTTCAAACCGTATAAATAATTGCCTGTATCTGTGATTCCCACATGCGTCTTCTTATTATTACTATAATTAGTTGGTGTACCAAGTGAATGATGAGATGGTAAAGACTGAGGTATTGTCCTGAGACCGTCCATACTTGGTGCTCCAAAACCACTTATTCGCACTTGTAGACTATTTGTTGTACTCATTGATGAGTTACTAGCTCCATTTTGCTGAAAGGAATTCGACCCCAAACTAGGACTAGACCCCACAAGACGAACATGCTGGAGATCTGCAGGATGTATTGTCGCAAGTAAGTTCAGAACATACTTCTGGTGAGGAAAAGGGAGCATGCTAGCAACAACCACTATCAACTGAGATTTCTTCCAGATTTTCTTTCTAATCAGTACTAATATTGTGTCTCTTCCCTCAACTTTATCAAGCTCCCCCATATTAATACCGACTTTACTATTATTTTTCTTTAACATACATACATACATACATACATACATACATACATACATACATACATATATATATATATATATATATATATATATACCTGAATTTGTGTCCAATAGTATAATAGAGAGAGGGAGAGAGGCAGAGAGGAGTGATAATGAGATAGAGACAGAGAGAGAAAAATAGAGCAAGATGAGCGGAAAGAGAAAGGGATATATTGCAAATAAGAGAGAGAGAGAGAGAGAGAGAGAGAGAGAGAGAGAGAGAGGTATATTGGTACAGAGATAAGGAGATCTAGAGAGGAATAGAGAGAGGTAGAAAGGGGGAGACATATAGACATAGAGAGTGATAGAGAGATGACAAGATAGAGATACATATAGAGGGAGATTAAAAGGTATAGGAAGAGGGTGATGGAGAGAGATGGTTGGATAGAGATATAGATGATTAGAAAATGGGAGGATGGGGAAAAGATAGAAAGAGATCTAAGGAGATACAAAGGGAGACATAGAGAGGGAGAGTTATAAAGATATATAGATGGTGAGATATACAGATACAAAGATAAGAAGATCCAGAGAGGATGAGAAGGAGTGACAAACAAAGGGACAAATACTTAAATGACCTTTCCATAAATCTACGGCGTTGCCATTGCACATTAAGGTGCGATTGCTAGTAGTTAAGATTTGTAGACTTTAAGTGGAGGAGTTGTGTAACTTTAGCGGTATCCATAACACACCCCTACTGTTGTGTTTGTGCATACCTATTGGTAAATGTATTGGTTTTTAGAGGAATGTGTACTTGATTAGTTGTGCAAGTTTTGAGATGGTTGTAGTGCATCTTTAAGTAGGTAAGACAACACTTCTTAATGACCGTTTTTATACCCTCGTACACTAAAGAATCTCGCAACGTTCGTCTAACTACTCAAAGCTCATAACAATAGCTATATGCAATTAAGTCGCATAGGAAAACATTAAAAAAAAGTCAAATCCGATATACTATATTTAAAAACTTAAAATGTACAAATTTAATTATAACCTTTAACCCTAATACATGTTGACTGAACATAGCAGCCCTGGTTAGACAATAATATAAAATGACAGAAAGGCAAAAATGCATGACAGTTAACCCATTTTGAATAAGATAAATCTCATGAAGTTGTGCATATCCTTGTCCTCAATTACAGATGGCAGTACTTTTGAGGAAGCACACTGTACTGAACTTGTCTTTTTAAATTTCAGTCTTCATGCTGATTTTTTGGGGGGTCATTTTTAAACAGTCAAAGGGCCACCTTTCATTTAGTACAGTCATAAGTGTCCAAAAACTTTCAGAGCATTCAATGCACGTTCCTTTGTGTTGAATTCAGAGACTGCATTTATTAATACGGATGGTTGTCACCATTCAAGGAAGTTCACTTGAATTTGGTAACAAATTTAAAAATAAGATTTTATTGACATCCTACACCGTCTGACAGATAATACAGAAGGTATTGAAAGCAGTGTACATCTTTTGTGGAAAGATTAAAAAGCATGACAGTGATAATTTTAACACTTGAAAACTAAAGAACAAAATGTTATTTTCAAGGTTAGAACAAATTGGATTATTTTATTTCAGGAGTATCTTGGAGAAAGGTTAAGACAGGCTCGTCTCAGAAAAAAATCAGCCTAGCAATCTTATCATAAGAGACTAGAATTGTCTTTTATGATTGATATCATTGATAATTTTATGGGGCTTTAAATCCATATAGGGACTGTTGGGAATGGCTTCTGTCTAACCCATTGTTCTTTGTATTTGGCTAGACTCCATCCAATCAGTTAAATGCCGTTATTTTACTTCAGCATTTATTCTAGTTTTTAGAATGGGGACATATGTCCTCTTATATTTAGTTTTACTTTATTTTGATATAATAATTTAGTATGGTTATATGGGGATAAATAATGTATTTTTGTGTAAGGTGGATTCATTGGTTTTATATGTTACTCTTTTTTAGATATACATCTTTTCACATATGATCTTATATTATCTGTATTTTCATATATTTGGTCTAATATTGTTTCGTATTTACAAATATTCATGTTTTGCTTAGATATTATTGTTTCCATGTTCTAGATTAATCCCATGGGTGTTCATATGAGCTTTGCATGATGAACTTAAAGGGACAATTTTTTATTTTCAAATTCAAATTCAAAATTTGAATGACTTTTGCCTATTTCTTTCCCACCATGAGTTGCCTTGCAACATATTTGACTTGATTTATTTCTATATAATTGTACTTGAATACGTTCTATTGCATCCATTTGTCATCCTCTCATATCTAAAAATGATTGCAAATCACACATTTGAGGAAGGGCATGCTAGGAATACTTTGGTTGGAGCACCTAAAAATAATCTCCACATTACATTATTCTAGAGCATTGGTATGTTTAAAAATTGTTGCCCTTGATCATTTCTATGACTATAAAGTTGATCTTATCAAGGAGGCTGACCTAAGAGAAGATGACCCTTGCTATTTATTGATCTCCTCTACATATTTCTAAAAATTGTCATTTCTTGATATCTAGTGAAAAATAGAGAATCTGACAAACCAAAAAGTAGAATGCTAGATTGTATTAAATCAAATTTGCGAAGCCATAGATTAGATCCGTGGTTACGAAAAATGACCTAGAGTTGTAGACTCAACATCTCATACAGTTGGTAGACTATTTTGATTTTGAGGTAGAGTATAGATAGAATGGAAGCATCTTTAGTCCTGATATATTTATAATTCAGTGCAACATTACAATTACACTTCCCCCATTGATTTAGAGCCAAGTGTCGCAACCTTGTTTCTACTTATTTACTAACTTAACATTTAATACTCAATTATCCCTCCCATTATAGATTTATTTAATCTAGGTTGATTGCTTGTATACATACGTATAATTGAATTGCCTAAATTAAGGTTAAGGAAATGTTATTTTCATTTACATTTTTTGTCAACACTTCTAATATACACCACCATAGGGTTTACACCATTATTTTAGGGCTTTAGGTATTTACATTTAAAAAAAAGTATTTCACAATTTCAAAAAATAATCCTAGGTTTCATTCTTATTTATTGCTACACTTTTTCCAATTGCTTATACTTTATTGTGATATCACTCTTTCTCACACTGCCCACCATTTTCTACCCTTTAAGATTTTATTTTATGTATGATTTTAGAACTTTATTTTCTAATACACTTGTTGGTTAATAGATTCTTCATCATCCAAGGTCCATAAATTTAACTCTTTCACACCCAATTCATAATGACAATTGTGTAAAGAAACTTCCAACCATACAACAATAATTTCGACATAAACCACATGATAGATCAAGCAAATAAACACTTAGAATCTATATGCAAATAATAAACTACATAGCCATCAAAATGTGACACAAGATATACCCTAGGAAAACCCTCATGAGGGAAAAAACCCAACCCCCAAAAGCATCCATCATCCATGTATTATTCATCAATGCAACATCACAATACAACCATGAAAGGGCTTTGAAACCCCACACATCAACAAGCACTCCATGTGAATAGACATGTAACCACACATTCCATGTCATACTTCCAACCTCCACAATCACTAACTTAACTAACCTCAAGCAAATAAACACTTAGAATCTATATGCAAATAATAAACAACATACCCATCAATATGTGACACAAGATATACCCTACGAAAACCCTCATGAGGGAAAAACCCAACCTACAAAAGCATGCATCATCCATGTATTATTCATCAATGCAACATCAAAATAGAACCATGAAAGGCTTTGAAAACCCACACATCAACAAACACTCCATCTGAATAGGCATGTAACCACACATTCCATGTCATACTTCCAACCTCCACAATCACTAACTTAACTAACCTCAACAACCACCCTTGTGATTACTTTTATTGAAAAAGATCTTACAAAACCACTAGGGTAAGTGCACTAAGATGGTGAACACAAAAGTAGCCACTCATTTAAAAGAACCCAAAATCCTAGGAAATGTGCTATTTGAAAATTTAAATAACCCAAACGCATTATTACTCAGAAAATCCAAGCCATAATGTATATAGGTTTTAAAAATTAAAAATATGATTGCATTAAAATTATATAAATCTGCAATTGCATTTTTAAAATGAAAATATTACGATCACGGTTTTCTGATTATATATATTTTTTAAAAATGACCAATTGGGTCATTTTTACTTGTGACATTCACGAAAGTGACCCACAAGTTACCAAAAAAGGAAAAATAACCTTGTCATGTTTTTCTTTCTATTAAACAAATAATTGTGCCATGACATCATAGAGGTATGTCTTCATTTTGCAATAAATTTAATCTTTTTAATTACAATTTCACTATTTTATCATCGTTTCTCATTTTTTTATTTATAAAAATTAACATCAGATCCTCCAAATCCTAGGCCTGAACAAAATTTACCTCCTAATAACCCAGAAGAAGTACCTTAGGATAAATTTTAAACGAGGGACCCTTCAACTCCTCCAAGAAACCTCCCACCAAACTAACAAAATAATTTATTAGGTCATTTAGCACAAAACCTAAGCCACTATTTCTAAACTATTTGCTAGACTACAGACCTCCCAATACGATCATCATGCATCCCTTGCCACAACCTTGGAAATAATGGTGACAATTATTGATACAATCACCAAACAATAACTAATTGGAAAACTTATAGAGATTCACTGTTGACAGTGGGCCAGCATCCCTCGCGGGATTCATGACATGGTTTATTAACCTCCCGTGTCTTCTATAAGTCTAGTGGTTGTATCGGGCATTGACAGGTAGATCTTTTGGTGCAATGACAACTACTACTTGCAACAAGTGGTATCAGATCTTGGTCATAGGTTCGAATCACATAGGCCACGACGAGTGATGCTAGGAGGGGGATTGTTGGCTATGGGACAATGTCCCTCGCGGGATTCGTGACATGGTTTAACAACCTCCCATGTCTTCTATAAGTCTAGTGGTTGTATCTGGCATTGACAAGTCGATCTTTTGGTGCAACGACAACTACTACTTGTAACATTCACATCATGATTATTATGCACATGGCTTGACATATGATAAAGTGAAAACCAAATAAATAAGAAAATAATATATATGTAATCTCTTCATTAATCTAGAAACCAATATGTCTCTTCCTATTAATTCAAATATGTTTCCTATACATTGGTATACTCATGAGGGCATCGAAACTGATTTCTTGGATGTGTGGTGGATGTCTTCAACCAGACACCTTGTAATAATTATGAGGTACCTTTATATTTTTTGAGAAAAATATATTGCAAGGTTTTCCTCAATCAAAATCCCAATTACTTTGATATGAGGGAGTTCCATGGTAGAGGCCGAGGGTCTGTCAAGGATAAACTAGGAGCCCAATGGGCATAAAATCACCCAAATTGGGTAGCACTAGCAGTGAAACCCATTGTTGATGTCACGATTCTAATAGCTTTGAATGAGTATATAGAGATACATAATCTTAAGGTGCCAACAAGAAGTTGAGTCCACTTTTTGGGATAAAAGTGGAAGTGTTTTTCCTATTTTTTCACATTCATCCTATTTGACCTAAAAATTTAAAGTACTTAAGGATTGAATCTCAAAAAAAGTTAGGAATAGGAATTGTATTACTTGAAGTCCGCTTTCCAAATATGTAATTTATTTGAATGCCTAGATGATACAAATTAATTTTTAATAGGCTTTACTAAAAACCACTTTATAAAAGTCATTTTTTTCGTACCATACCATGCCTATCTACGACAAGCATAATTTGACCTAAATGGAAGTATTTTTTTGAATCCTTTTTGGAAATGGTTTGTAACATACTCAATATTTATGAAATTATTTTTTTGTAATTTTTTTCTCAATAATTTTTTATTAATTTTTTATTGGGTGTAATTGTTGTTTCAAAACCCCTCGTATATAACGAGCATAATTTGACCTAAACTTATCATTTTTTTAATTTATTTAAAAAGTGTGTAGAATTATCTGTATTTTGATGACATGTCTATTTTATAAAAATGTGGAAATAAAAAAATACTAATATGATAAAAAAACTTGTTATTTCAAGTTTATGCACCTATTTTAGTAGAAATTAATTGAAAAATAAAAAAATTAAACCAATTTTCTTTAAAAATGCATATTTTGAATCTACACAGTCTTATTTGTAATGGGTTTTTTTCATCAAAATATTCTGCAAAAAATATATTTACATATTTATCAAAAATGCCTATTTTATCTAAACATTGAGATGACGTTCAAGGTGCAAGTCAAACCAGATCCAAAAGTTATGGTTTAATTAACCAAACCTTTTTCCAAACCAAAACCTGAAGCATTCCAAGGCTAATAATTCAAATTTCATGAAATGAGTCCACGTTTATTAAACAGGGTCATGTTCCATAAACAAGGCAACATTTTCTTTTATATTCTAAATTTATAACGTATAGAAACACAACCCCATTTAGGACTGGGACCTTGAACCTAAATGTGACTCCATTTGATTTTAATGTGACCCTATTTTGTTGAGCACATTTTTGCAAAATTGACTAACTGTAAAACTTCCACCATAAGTGGAATCAACTCCTTGCATTTACCCTTTAGGCAGTTTCCACATTGACTGACACTATCATTTAACATGGCACATAGTTATCCCAACCATATGGCCTATATGATGGTGTAGTAACTAGACTATCTACCTCTAGTGTTCCTATCTCGAGCCACATATACTCAAGTTATTTCCCTTTATGCTTCGAGAGAGATACTAATGCACATGCAAATAATTCAATCTCCCATGTTGTGTAAATTATGATTCAAGATGTTATGGGCTTAGTGGCGGTCACGAGCATGACACGCTAGATCGTGTTGGATTAACTATTGACTGTTGGACCAGATGTTCTATGGGCTTTACATATAGGTATGTTGAATTTATTTTATAATATTTTATTTATTGAATACTTAATTTTCAAATGTAAATAAATTTTTAATTACATATCAAATTAAAAATTGATGCAAAGATTACGTATTTCAGGATGTAGTGATAGAGGGTGGTACATCATTGACCATTCCTACTACAACTTGTCCAATTACATCTTCATTAGAACTAAATTTTTTATAAAATGTCAAAATAGAATAAGACCTTGTATGCAAAATAATATTTTATAATATATATTAACTTGCTAATCTATATTCATTTTTTTGTTTAGCAAGTGAGGACAACAAACCAAATATCATAGGTCCATGATACTACCCTTACAACCATTTCATTTTTCCTACAAAGGTATACAATATCCTTTTTTCACATGGGTATGTGCAGGCTCATGAGGGATCAAAAACTTGCAATATGAAAAAAAATGTGTTTTCCATTTGTCCAAAAATGCAATTTTTTTTGTTCTTTTTAGTAGGCTCAGGTGTTAGTACACTTGCCCATAGAAAATTTCTAACCATATCGAATATCATATACGTATCAGATATCCAATATGTTTGTATTAATAATAATAAAAAATATTAAATCCGATATTATGTATATACATATAATTTAGTCATATATTATAATATAAAATAATGCAAAAAAATGTTTCTTTGACCTTCCATTGCGAATGCAAATATGTATCAAAGTAGGGGATTTTATCAGGGAGGAAGGGTTCCCCCTTCACAAAACCATGGTTGGCAGATTGTCAAAAGTAGGAAAACAAGGAAGTTAGAGAAATCACAGGTGTTGACAGGTAGAAGGGATGATCGCCATTTTGGAAACATGGCTGCAAATATATGGGTAATACCAATCACCTCTAGAACCCTTAATTTTGCTTCAAGACCCAATCAAATGATACTGGGGAGAATAAATCCTCCCTTGGGAAACAATTAACTAACCCCCCAACATTGGGAAGTTCAAAACTGATTTCTTCCTCTATGATCCAATGTGAAGGGTTTTGTAAAACCTTCCTCCTATGGGAAGATTCAAGTCTATGCTAGAATGGTTTCCAAACCACTTGGAGATGCAAGAACTAATAAGTATTGGAAAGCTTCAATTCACCAAGCGAAGCAAAACAATAGGGAATTTTGGCCTAGGGCACGTGTTTGGCAAGAAAGAATGAAGGCAAAAAACCCTAGAATGATAAAATGTGGAAAAGAACTAAATATGGTAATCACAAAAAGTAGTATTCCAAGGGTTTGAGGAATCATTTTAGAAAATGTGGTCTTTTTTTCCAAATGGTGTGGTAGCGGACATCCTATTGAGAAAATTGCTAGTTGGTGGGAACAAGCTTATGCAAGCCAGGTAAGTATCACCATCCTTCCTAATGATTTTATTTATATCGATTGTAGAAAGGGATCCTTAAAATATAGATTTTTAAAGGGTGATAATGTTTTCTATCAAAATTATAATTTTAAATTCATAGACTGACACCCTACATTCAACCCTAATAATTATAGATTTAAAAAATGTCAAACTGGATTAGAATTAGAAACCTACAGGTGGAACTGATGCATTCCCAAATTTTATTTTGTATTGGGGATGTATTAGGGGTTTTTGTAGGATTAGATGAGGATTCCTCCTATGATCTCAAAGTACTAGTAGATTTAGACAATAACATAACCCAATTAAAATAAAAGAATTAAAAACTGAATATGTCTGATACATCATCAGTCTAGAGTTCTATCATGACCCTATCTCAGACAGGGTTGCATTTAGACTAAAAAATCAACATAAAAATATAGATGTATCCATACCCTAGGATCATTCCAAAGAGGATGATCAGATCAATATTAAGCTAAATGAAGAGATGGGAGGATTTACAGTATATTACCAACATGAGAATAAGATCTTAGAAGGGAATGAAGTGGAGGAAGGGGAGATTGTGGAGGAGTGGAAGGAGTCCACCCCAGTATTAAGATAGTTACCAAGAGAGGTAGCGGAAGTAAATAACCTTAATAAGAGTCCATAAAAGGAGGATACAAGTAAGGATAACTTGTAATACCCCCTATAGTGGGTAACATAGATACATTGGTTGGATTTTTATAGAATGACAGATTAGAAACAACAAAACATAAAAAAAAATGGAGTGTAACTAGACCTTGAAATGAAAGAGGCGGGGGAGGAAGAAGAGGGAGTCATAGCCATGACAAAAATGGTTTCTCCTTCAAGTAAGTAGGATCAACTAACTAATCAAGACACTGTCATGGAGGGGGAAACACATAATAATGATATAACAGAGGAAGAAACTAGGTTGGAAGGAGTTTATAAAGAAAGTAATAATATTGACCTTTCTATTAACTATTTATGCAATGGAATTTTGAATGATCTCGTGGAACCGTTTGTGAAAGAAATAATCAGTGAAGATAATGTTGACTCACATAAACAATTACTAAGGGCAAAAATCCCAGATTTGGAAGAAGTGGAACAAGATGGGATTGATGAAGCAAAAATGATGATTGAGTTAAAAAATAAAGACATACAATTGGTAGAAGTTGTCCTTGGAATAGAAAAAAATGAATTAGGAAAGGAAACTCCAGATTTTTCCAAGAATAATAAAAAGAGAGGAAGAAAGTCCTTGTCTAAACTCAGGGCAAGAGATGGATATGCAGAATATTAGACCAAACTCACAACTCTATTTAATGTTGGGAAGGGGAAGGTCCTTCTTGAGGTGCCATGAAGGTCAATACATGTAATGTTAGGGGCATGAATTCCCCTACAAGAAACCTATTATCAAACGCCGCAAAAAAACACAAAAGTGGATATTACTATGTTACAAGAAACTGAGGTTAACATGGAAGACCTAGATATAATAAGGAAAACATTAGGTATTTTGGAAATAGTAGGATCCCTAAAAAATAAAACCTTGGATGGATTGATAATTATATGGGATCCTAGATCAGTATCATTCACTAAAGATCAGTTTCATGGAAATTGGATGAGTGGTTGGATCAAAAGCATCAAAAGCAATTTATAGTTTTTACTTATTAATGTTTACGATCCATCTCATAAGAGGGATAAGAGGAGAGTTTTAGGGGAATTAGCTAAGTATCTACAAGAAATAAAAAATCAGATCTGTATTATGAGAGGAAAATTTAATACTATAGTCAACCCCTTTGAGAAGTGGGGAGGAAGAATGAAAGAGTCTCAGGCAGCAATTGACTTTAGGGAATGGGTTAATAGGAATAATTTACTGAAAATCAATACTGGGAAGGGAACACTCACATGGAACAATCGAAGGTAGGGATTCAACCAAATAGCGAAAAAATTACACAAATTATTTCTTAAAGGATGCTTGGTGGACTTCCCTTATACCTTTTCTGCAAAAATCCTCCCCTTATCAGAATCATATCATTACCTGGTTCAACTAGATATAATAAAGGACTCTAGTACTGAACGAAGTCCCTTTAAATTTGAACAAATGTGGTTAGGGATGATCAGTTGATTGATCAAATAGAGAAATGGTAGGAGTCATAAATATCAGGGTCTTGAACAGATATTGTTTGGTTAGATAATAAAAAATAAATTGTTGCAAGGGAACAAAAATAACTTTGGTAATATCTTCAAGGCTAAGATAAGAGTAGAGGGTGAAATGGAAGAGGTCAACAACTTGGTAATTGAAAAAGGAATGGATGGAGAACTATATCTCAAGGAAAAAAAACTATTGGGGGAATGTGAGGATATCCTAGCTAAGGAAGAATTTTTTTGGCGTAAGAAATCTAAAGAAACTTGGATAAATATAGGAGATAAAACTACAAAATTATTCCATAATAACACCAAATAGAGAGGGAATATAAATAGGATAACTATATTAAGGAGAGAAACATAAACATAATTGAAGACCCCAATCAAATTGCATCTAAGGCAGTTAAGTATTATGATAGTATATAAATAAATGGGAGAGCTCCAATCTGGAGGAGCAACAAGACCTTATAGAAAATATACCTAAGGTTGTAACAAAGGAAAATAATAGGAGGTTGACATAAAAAATATCTAAAGTAGAAATAGAGGTTGCGATAATGCAAATGCACCCTGACAAGGCTCCGGGACCAGATGAGTTCCCAACCATATTTTTCCAGAAATGTTGGCATTCTATTGGAGATGAGGTGGCTGATGCTTTGGAAAGAGTAAGAAACTTGGGCAATATACTTAAGGAAGTCAACAATACTTTCCTAGCCCTTATCCCTAAGAACGAAAAAACCAGAAAGTTTCAATGATTTTAGGCCAATAGCATTATGTAACACTATTTATAAAATACTCACAAAAACCATTGCCAATAGATTACAAAAGATACTTCCCACCATAATTAGTAAAGAGAAAATAGGCTTTGTCCTAGGGAGGTCTATATATGATGGTGTGATTATTTCCCAAGAAGCAATAAACTCTATTCAAAAGAACCATATTCCAAGCATGTTAATAAAGATGGATATTAAGAAGGTTTATGTAAAAGTAGATATATTGACCAAACAAATTAAAGAACCAAAGCATAATGAATGTAATGAACCTAAGAAAAATGAACATAATTAATCTTACAATCATTTGGTATGAGATAGTCAAGTGTGCCTGATTCTTGTATGCCCATCATATTTGTAACCAACAATATTTCCAAGCCACGAGAGGACTAATTTTATTGATGAAAAAAAATTAAAGAACCAAAGCATAATGAACGTAATGAACCTAAGCATAATGAACTTAATGAATCTTACAGTCATTTGGTATGAGCTAATCAAGTGTGCCTGAATCTTGTATGTCCATCATATTTCTAACCAACTGAATTTTCAAGCTATGAGAGGACTAAGTATTGACCAAACAAATTAAAGAATGAAATCATATAAATTTAATGAACCAAAGAATGTAATTAACCTAAGCATAATGAACATAATGAACCTTACCATCATTTGGTATGAGCTACTCAAGTGTGCGTGAAGGGTCATAACGTAATTAACCTAAGCATAATGAATGTAATGAACCTTACATTCATTTGGTATGAGCTACTAAATTGTGCTTGAAGGGTCATCTCTCTGCTTAAGTGTATCAAGTATTGCTTCATGATGAACATTACTAATTGTCCAAATTCTCGTCTTTAGTTTGGCATGATTCTTCAAAAATTTTACATTTGTTTCTATAACAAGGTGCAAATATATGAGAATAGTTTTGCATTTCTTGTAGTCTTCAAATGCAAGTATGCCATTCTTTCTAATCATGTATATTCACAACTAGGTTTTGGCAACAACAACTAAACCAACATGATACAACATGAACCCATCATCATCTGTCACAACTATGCTAGCTTCTTCTTTCCTTATACACATTGTGCCAATGGTACTTTGGTCTCTCATCATTCCCTTGTGGTGCATTAACTGCAAAAATATGTCCTGGTTGTAGAAGATCTAAAAGATGGTTGTACTCAACTAAACTTTCCATGTCATCATTTGGCATGGATATTGTTTGAGATAAAAGAGTTAGATACTACACAACCCATGCATCGACCCACTTACTTGACTCACAATGATCCCATTCACACTGAAAATAATCATGAAAAAAGTAACCTAACTCTCGTGTCCAAATCGTCCATGTACTTGCATTTGAGCTTCAAAATAAATACATCTTTGAAGATTCTCTAACTATCTGATAATCCAATTTATCTCCTAGTGTGCCCTTCTTAACCAACCAAAATAATCTGTACAATGATGAATCAAGTGTCCCTCCCTATGACAATACTTAACTACAACAATCAACAATAAAACATGCATCATGAAATGTAGCACCTGAAATCTTCAATTTCTCCTTAGCTAGAGTTTTCTTCACACATGCACCTGCTCCATCATGCTGCATGTTCCCATGCCCAAATTAAAAAATAATTTGAAATATGAGGCACACCCTCTCTGCATGCATTCCACTCAACCAATAAAACATACAAGCATTCTTGAATTGACTCATGTAGTTATTTGACCAAACGAGATGTCTAGCCACTGCAATATATTTTTCTGAGCCAAGAACTCAAAAAATTATCAAAACTACACTACACATACTTAGAGGAGTGAGATCTATCATCACTCATAGAATTATCTGATTATCTTATTGTCCTATTTTTTACTAACAAGGGAATGTCTATATTCTATGTGGACACAAATAGCAATTTGAATGGAATTTTAATATTGATCTTGTAACTCATTCTGAGGTTACAATGTGTAATTTTATGTAAAATTGACCACTGATATAATAGTGTCAATAAGGAAAGAGTCTTTACACATCTTGAATTGTTGATCCAACCATTGAAACCTATGACTATGCCTTGCATACTTGTAGAAAATATTTTGCTTGGAATATGAAATAAAATCAGCAACACTGTATTCTTTTGTTACTAACTTGCATCTAGAACCTTCACATCCACTCTTCAAAGTATATTTTACTGTCTTGAATATACCTTCCAAATTCGTGTTTGACGCTCTCATGAAAACATGAAACAAACTTTGGCAAGCCACCACATTGTGACCATTCTCATTTAAAAAATAATTTCTATAGAAGAAATAATGATCGTCTCTTTGACATAAAATAATCTGTCAATTCTCTCGATGATTTCAGAAGTTGATTTGTACCACACTCCTGCAACATTTTGCTAGTATGCAAAGTAGAATGAATATAGCATACTAGTTTATGGCGCATTGAAAACTCCACATGGTGTTTACAACAAGTATTTCAAATCTTAAGAGGTACACAATAAAATGGCTTGAAGGATTCCAAAACCCTTTTTGATATTTATGATGTTGGCTGTGTCTCAAAAAAACTTTTAAACAACATTGTTTGACTGACTTCCAAAAAAATGTTTAGGATGTGGTGTGTGGTCTTGATCGACAATTCTTAACTTCAAGACATCCTTTATATTGGGTGTAACTCTAGAGTTAGAGTGCCAAAATTGTTGAATTTATTCCTTCAAACCATCGATTAGCTTCTTATCAACACATGGAAGCCTCCACCAAAAGCCCATGTATTATTTTGAAGAGGATTGTCAAGTCTTTCTCTTCTTGAAAGTGTCCTATCCAAAGTTTTACGATTTATGTTGAAATTAGAACAAGTTTGTCTTATAAAGAGAGCCTTTCTCAAATGATGACTTACTAAGGAGGTTGTAATCACCCTCCGTACAACTTTATTATCATTTTCCTTTCTATTATTTCCAATAGAATTAAGAGCATTATTTTTTTTTGACAATAATTGCATTTTTCTCTGTCTTATAGTTCACATGAATCTTCAATTTTGTTAGCATAGGTATCATCTTTGCATCTTTAGAAATTGTACAAAAAATTGGCATCGCTCGGTCAATGTCTTATTGCTAAAATATTTATTGAAAAGCTTCATAGGCTGTAATCGAATGGTTCTTGTTGATATTTATCCTTCAAACTTTCTTATAATGTTCTTATTGGTTTCAAGTAACCATTTTGGGTTTCTTGAAGGTCTTGAATTTGGAATTCATCTTTCTTCCACATAAGGGACTTCATTTATCATGTAATTTGGCATTGTATAACATTCACTTAGTCCATCAACTTCATTTTCTATGCCAATTCCAACATTTTCACCTTATATTTGATTCCCACATTTTCATTTAAAAATTCAATATCAAGTTGAAAACACTCATATCAATTTCAATATTTTCATCCCCAACTTGAATATCTCGTTCAACATTTTCAGTATAAATCTCTACATTTTCAAAATCACGCTGAATATTTTCAAATTAATTCTCCTCTTCACTTGAAATAACAATTACGGGTGGACCAGAGGCCTCACCTTCACTAATATTTAACATAGCTTGTCTCCTCTTCCTATGAATTTCTCTATCTCTTTGTCTATATGCTTCAATTTGGTCTTTTTAAAGATTTCTCTTTCATTTTTTCTTTTGATGATTGCTATTCCCCATTATAGCTCCAAAAGGATAATAAAAAATGATTTCCAATGATAAGTTTATGAAAAATATGCTAAAAAAAGTCTAATTTTATCTCTTACTCTCTAAAACCCTGTATTTGTTACTTGCAAAAAGAATGTAGGGACAGTTGGATTCCACAAAATAGCTTACTGCCCTATTTTTTGTGGCCTAGGCATTAGATATCAGATTGGTATTAGATATCCAATACCAATCTGATATCAAATATTTTTAACATGGCCACCAAAAATTCACAAGGGTTCCTAGAATTTATCATTGGTTCCCTTTTGAAAAAGGTATAAGGTATTAGACTCGTATCCAATATCTGATACCTAAATTATTTATATGCATATCTAATGCATTATATATAATGCATATATGTATTTATAATTAATTCAATACACATTATATAAGGGTATATGAAAAG
>MU224858.1:5413819-5431388 GCA_018584345.1 Thuja plicata
TTTGACTAGTTGTCTCTAATAGTGTGGAGTATGTAATTTTGTTGGATGTGTGTGTGTATGTATATATCTGTATGTGCATATATATATGTATATATGTGTATCTATGTATGCATGTATACACACCCATATATATGCATTTATATGTATGTACATATATACACACATATACATATACATATATTATAGATATATCCGTATGTATGACTTTTGGCCAAACAAATGTATGGGTTAAACCTCGATTGCATTTTTTATGTATAAAAACCCGAACATGGTTTTTTAATTAAAATCACATACTTAAACTTGGATGACATGGTTGATACTTGGGAGCTTCATTTCCCTCCTTTTAACATGTTTTCTTCTTCCAATTTGGTTTCTCTACTTCATCCTCATTAGGTTTACACACTATCATGTGGGTATTTTAAAATTACCCGCATAATTTGACTCGTCTCCTAAGCTTTCTAACCATTTTGTAAAAGATTTTGAACAACATTAACATATTAATAGTTAATTTCTTTTACTAGTGTTTCCAGACTTCTAGAGACATACTTGTACCGGTTTTTTAATAAGTTTTGACCTAATTGCCCAAATTTGAAATAAATCATATATTATTATTCTACACTTAATTCTTTACAATTTAAAAAAAACCAAATTTTTATTAGTTTGGTGCAAGTTATTTGACTTGCACGAATTGATATCTTATTTTTCAGACGCGTCCATTTTGAAAAATCATAAGAAAAAAACTCAACAAAAGATTATAAAAAATACACAACTTCATGTAGTCACTCTTAACTATTTTTCTACCAAAGAGTTTTTCAAAATACTAAATGCAACTATATATATATATATATTTTTTTTCCTGTTAGACTTGTTAGGTTATGTTTTGCTAAAACAAATAGGAACACTTTTTTACCATTTGAAAGAATACAAATGTTACAAAGTGAATTCAGGAACAGTGAAGTGTCCTTTATCATAATGTTATTATAATGAAAATTAACGTAAGCTTATTGTATTTTCCTGTAGGAGGGATTTGAAGTCCACAGAAAATTTTCCCAGAGTCGTTAAAAGTCTCTATGACGACAAATACAGGACGAGAAATCTGTGATATTCATCCTTGCACATAAGATGGATATTTTATTTTTTATATCTCCTCTCATAATTTGGCACTTGTGCAGAAGATTGGCTTTTTGTCAGTTTGTTGGGTTGGTGAGAGGAAGAATTCAATGTGGAAGCTTTCTTTAGCTATCACTCTATTTTATATTTTATATTCTTTTTTCTCCATCTTCTACCAACCCAGATCTTTGCTCTACTTGGCTTATATTTAAAGAGTTGTTCAATCCAAAATGGTCAGCAATGATGTTGTATTTGATTTGACATTTAAGAGTTTTCTACGAGAGAATATCTAAAACAGTTAGCAGACAGATCCATATAAAAGTACCATTATACACATAAATTATTATTAGTAATTTTTTTTAAAAAAAATTGTCTTATTTTTCATAGCTTTTCATGTTCAAATAAGTATTTAAACATTATTTTATTTTAAAATTTATTTCAAATAGATTTTAATAAAGATTACGAAACAATTATTTTTCTATTAGTTCATTCAATTTAGGTTGCTGCTTTAGATAGTTCAAGTTCTGGGTTCAATTTCTGATTTGAGTGTGAATGAGGGCCAATTGCATATCAATCAAGAGATTATTAAAGAGTTCGTCATATAAAGAACTAAGTTCCGAATTGTCAAACTAAAAATTTTCCATTCCTCTCAATCAAAAAGAAAATCATAAAAAAATCATAAATATTAATCTTATTTCAATCAATCAAGAGGTTATTAAAGGGTTTGTCATATAAAGAACTAAGTTCTGAATTGTCAAACTAAAAACTTTCCATTTCTCTCAATCAAAAAGAAAATCATGAATAGTAATCTTATTTCAATCAATCAAGAGGTTATTAAAGAGTTCGTCATATAAAGAACAAAGTTCCGAATTGTCAAACTAAAAACTCTCCATTCCTCTCAATCAAAAAGAAAATCATAAAAAAATCTTATACATTATTTTACCAAAAAGTTTTCTTGACAAATACATTTTGCAATTGGACAAAAGGGCAAGCGTGCATTGAATGCTGTTCCAAATAATCAAACGATTCCAAAGCAGTCTGTGGTGGAGGATAGCTCTATGCAATTGTCTCTCAAATATACTTCATCATGCAATTTTAAAAGCATAATGACAGAATACATCCATCAACACCAACCCTTTTTGTTGTATTTTTGGACACATCATTCCAAAGGCCTCCTATATAAGGAGGAAGTGAATGCTTTACTTCAAAGTAGAGCTTCAGTGCCATTATAATCAGTTTGGAAAGTGGTTTAGTGTTTTTTTTTTTTTTTTTAAGCAAAGGGAGAGAAAGTGAGAAGGCAAACCAAATGGAAATCAGAGGGTATAAATATGGTGTAGCAGTGTTGGCCTTTTTTTGGTTGATGAGCTCTGTTTCCACAGAGAACACCAAATTCTTCCATTTCAATGTAATCTTAGAGGCTTGCTAATGATGCCCTTTTCTAGGCTAAATTCATCATTGAAGTTTTTGTGTTTATATATAATCACTAGGCTCTAGGATACATTTTAAAGTTTTATTTGGTTATACTGTTTTAATATTTTGTGCATCAATTATGGATTACAAATATGTGTAACTTAACATTGGAAGAGAGACTACTTACACAAAAGAATTTCTCTTGTAGGTTGGGTGAATTGTACAAAGTTTTGGGCCCTTTTAAAATATGCTTTAGTTAACTGTTTTGCTATTGAAGTTTTGATGGAGATAGATTTTGAAAGCCATTAGAACCCAGTTAATCTTTAATAAGAAAGGATAACAGAAATTCCTCTTCTACTCTGTTTAGATTGAATAATCAAATAAAAAAATGAGTAAATTTAAGCATATACAGAGATGAATATAACCCACTTTTAAAAGATTGTTATTGTTTTTTTTTTAGGGAATTGTTGAATTTGACTTAACTGTTATTGGTTGTTATATGGTGTTGCAGGTGCAATATACTAATACCACCAGACTATGCCATTCCAAATCTATTTTAACAGTGAATGGGCAGTATCCAGGGCCAACCATAGCCATTACTGAGGGTGATAATGTCGCTATAAAGGTCTCTAACCATGTCAAGTATAATACTACTCTGCACTGGTAAGTATCATGTGGCATATTGTTTTATATTGCTTCAACAAGCAGCTTTCTAGTTAACTTATTGAAGACTCTTGATTTTGTTTAGTACTTCTCTGTGATTTTGTTTAGTACTTCTCTATGGTAAAAAGAAGCTATTTGGATTGATCAATTTTAAAATTAGTAATATTTATTTCTTATTTGAATTTATTAGTACAAGTTATGTGCATTCTATTAATTTGTATGTTATTTATGTTTTAAAATATTTTATATGATTAAATAGATGATTTATAGAAGAATATTTGTAAAAACTGTATAAATAAAATAATAAGTTAAATTAATTTCATGGCTAAAAGAACTCTATAAAATAAAAGGATGATAAATAACATTTTTTATAAGATTACGTCATTTCTATAAACTTCATACAAATACATAAAAGAACAAATAGATTAATTTTCTTTTTATTTTATTTTATATTAAATAGAAAATAACTATATTTGGGTTGATATTGTAGGCATGGAATTCGACAATTTAGAACAGGATGGGCTGATGGGCCTGCATATGTAACACAATGCCCAATACAACGAGGGCATTCATACACATACAAATTTAGGGTCACCAAACAGAGAGGAACTCTTTGGTGGCATGCTCACCTTTCATGGCAGAGAGCATCTGTACATGGTGCTTTTATCATTTATCCAAAGAGAACAGTTCCATATCCATTTCCCAAGCCTGATTTGGAAGTACCCATCATATTAGGTATTATTTGTATTTATGTATGATTTTCAATTATCTAAATAAAAGTTCGTTGAAATAATATATCAGTACTCCAATTTTTCCCACATCTATTCTCAAACTTCATTTTTTCTCAAGCCATCTCCTCTATACATTTTTGTTAAAACTTGATCAATTATTGTTTAACTAAATTCTCTCTTTCTCTATTTGAACTAGGTGAGTGGTGGAATGAAGATGTTTTGGGAGTGGAAAAAGATACCATTCAGTATGGTGGAGGCCCCAATGTATCTGAAGCATATACCATTAATGGCTTGCTAGGACCTCTCTATCCTTGCTCGAAGAAAGGTATAGTATTTTGGTTTTACGTAATTGTGTTACTATCAACTAAGGTAATAGTTTAAAAAAAAAATTATTTACATTAAGAAGTGGTAAATAATTATTTTATTTTTAATGATAAAATATGATTATTTAGACTTTCTTTGAATTGGTGAAGGCTACAATGATGAACCTTCTCCTCTCTAATCAACATAGAGTTCAATATATTCCTCTATAATCTAATGAGAGTCTAGTTCATAAAGTGACCAAGTACATGCCACCTACATATAGAGAAGATAGCAAACACAATGAGTTAGTCAACTAGGTATTAAGAGGCAATGCCCACAACTAGACGACACAAAATGCGCTTAGAGGTGACAATCTCACCACTAAATGGAAGCCCATAGACTATCACTTGAAAATCCGTAGTGGGAATCAATGCTTTCTCAATCTGAGCTAAATCCCTTTGACAATCCTCTTTCATTATTAATAGCTAATTTTTAATATTCTTTAAAAATATTTGCTTGCACAAATGGATGATATATACTTTAATATTTTAAATTTATAAATAAATGTTACCTTATGGTTAGTTATCTTTTCTTAATAAGGACTGATTAAATGGTGATATTGCTATTAGGATTCAAGTGTGTAGTACTCAAGCCAAACTAGGTGTTTTTTTGAGATAGATGTATTTAAGATATCTAGTTTAGTTTAGAGGTTTCTATTTAATTAGAAATAATGACTGTCTCACATGTAAATGATTATAGAATTTGTATTAAATAGTTTTGCCATCTATTCCTTCAATTACAATTCACTTGCTTTTATTATAATTCACCTAAAACATTAATATTATAAACAACACAAATTTCTAACATAAATTTGACACTCTTTTACTTGTCAAACTACCGTTTAACCTATACTACAAATTTAATACAAATTCCTTAATATTTCTCCCCCTTTTCAAAAAATAAATTCTAAATATCTACATTAGTTTATAATTAAACGGGGAGAGTGAAATTGCACCACCGGTTCGTCTTCATGCCATAAAAACAAAAAAGATAAGACAAATGTTTTCTTGCTTATCGAATCGGAAATGACAACTTTCCTTTCGATAAGTAGTACTGAGTTACAACTGGTATGTGTGACCTCTCAAGAAGGTTCAATGCTCAACCTCTGTAAGCATCACCTAAATGCAATGAGTGCTAAGCATTCTATTCATTCTGAGGAGAGAACCACTACTCACACAACATGGGTCCATGAGTTTGACTCGAACGCTACACAATTAGATCACAATAGCAAATATCACAACTTTCTTTCCAATATAAACTTGTTTTTATAATTGTTTTTTTATAAAAATGATTTTTTTAAAAATTTCATATGTTTTTGATTTGATATGTTGAACGTATTCTTCATGCAAGTTCAATCTATATTCCCTTACCATCGTGCAGATACCTTCGTGCAAACAGTTGAAAGCGGCAAGACATACATGCTACGCCTCATCAACGCAGCCTTAAACGACGAGCTGTTCTTCGCAATCGCGAACCACAGCATGACAGTTGTCGAGATCGACGCCTCCTACACAAAACCCTTCACGACAGAAGCGGTGATGATAACACCTGGCCAAACAATGAACGTCCTAGTCACAGCCAATCAAAGCCCAGCAAAGTACAGCGTGGCAGCCAGACCATACGTGACGTCAGCAGTCCCATTTGACGAAACAATGACGACAGCATTCTGGCTTTACTCACACCCATCTCTGTCAATTGACGGCGACGACGATCCAATCCTGACGGAGAATCTTCCCGTCATGAGAGACACGGCCTTCGCCACCAAATTCACGTCAAGTCTCAGAAGCCTAAACTCCAGAGACTATCCGTCAAATGACGTGCCCAAGAAAATCGACCGTGAATTCTTCTTCACCATCAGCCTAGGGTTGCAAGATTGTCCAAAGGGGGAAATTTGCAAAGGATTTTATGGCGGCAGATTCGTGGCGTCCATGAACAACCAGTCATTTGTCCGTCCATTGACGGCATTGCTACAGGCGGCGTATTATAATATGAGTGGGGTTTTTTCAAGGGATTTTCCCGTCCAGCCGCCCAGAAAGTTCAATTATACGGATAATTTGCTTAGTATTAACATGAATCCTGAGTTTGGATCCAGGATTTCAGTCGTTAATTTCAATGATAATGTTGAGATCGTTTTGCAGGATACCAGTCTTATAAGCTTTGAGAATCATCCCATTCATTTACATGGGTTTAATTTTTATGTTGTGGGTAATGGATTTGGGAACTTTGATCCAGAGAAGGATCGTGCTGGGTTTAATCTTGTGGATCCTCCTCTGCGTAATACTGTTGCTGTGCCCAGTGCAGGGTGGACGGCATTGCGGTTTAAAGCTGATAATCCAGGTATGATCTGAAACATTCATTGATTTTATTTGTTGAATGATTATGAATATGTTCTAAAATGTCAATTAAAGAATATTTCTAAACAATTTTTTATAGAATATTTCTAAACAATTTTATTTTAAAAAAATTAAGACCTAAAATCTTACGTCTCAAAATTTCAATCCTAAATCCTTATGCTATTAGAACAATAGCGTTTTGTTGAAAAATGGTTAAAACTCTGAACTTTAAACTCTACATCCTAAAATCCCGAATCCTAAAATCTTAAACTTTAACCCTAAAACGACACACCTCAAAATCTCAAACCCAAAAATCTTATACTTTAAACCCAAATCCCAAATCCCAAATCCTAAAACCCCCCTTATATTATTAGTGTATGGTTAGAACAATAGTTTTTTTTTTGGAAAAATGATTAAAACCCCAAACTTTAAACCTTTAAACTCTCTACCCAAAAACTCCAAATCTTAAATCCTCACCCATGCTATTAGTATATGATTAGAGCAATAGGTTTTTTTTTGGAAAAATGATTAAAACCCCAAACTTTAAACCTTAAAACCCTCCACGCCAAAACTCCAAATCTTAAATCCTCACCCATGCTATTAGTATATGATTAGAGCAATAGGGTTTTTCTTCTTTCAAAATATATTGTCCATTCGATTGTTGCATGTGTAAAATAGCTAAACTTTAAATCCTAAAACCCTACACTCCCATAAGCCCAAACCCTAATTCCTTACTCATGCTATTTGTGTATGCTTAGAGCAATAAGATTTTTCCTCTTTCAAGTCTTGTGTACATTGATGTAAAGTAGGTTTGGGAGAAGAACATAATTAAATTTATATTAAATAAAATTTAGAATGCCACAATTCTAATGGGGTTCTTTGTGGTTTATAGGTCTTTGGTTTATTCATTGCCATTTGGAAATACATACAACATGGGGTTTAGCCACTGCGATCATGGTGGAGAATGGGCCTAGTCATGGACAGTCAATACTTCCACCCCCCAATGACCTACCTCCATGTTAATCACATGCAGAAGCTTCATGCTTTGAACGTTTTGAAGAAGTATTCGCTTATAGTTTGTGGTGTTTGTTACATTTTTGGTCTTGAAAATGTGAGCACACATATCACCTTGGAGCTCCAAGGGTATATTGGGAGAGGCTATACCATATATTAATGAAATATGAATTTTAAAGGAATTCATTCTTTATTTTTCTCTTTCACTTGCATTGTTACAATGTATGTATAATTCAATGTGTTATCTCAATGGTAAAGCTAACAATAAACTGTAAAATTTGACTGTAATTTTCTTATATTTGCACGAGTTAGAATTTAAATTTTAAGTTGTCCATATGAATGGACTGGGAAACTTAGAATTTAATATATCAATCTCTTTACAAATTTAACCTATTATATGGTATACGATATAAACAACTTTTAACTTAGATTCCATAATTTCGTTATTCATATGTCAATGTACAACATACTATGTAGACCAAGGTATGGATTTGTAATGTATAGGGAGGAGTTTTGGGCATTAGAAGGATATCAAAATATATTTCTATGGTGGGTAGAGTGAGGAACATCCAATGTAAATTTTTAGGCCGATAGGCTTATTATGGTGGAGACATCCACCAGAATGTTCGTATTTTCCGGTGGATGTCTTACGCCGGGAAAAGAGGACAACGAAGAAACGTGCGGTTAAATAGTTTTTTTTTATGGATGGTATCAGGTATTGGGCCTTCTAAGCACATGATATTTATATAGCCACGCCTGCAAGAAAAAATATTAAATGCAAAGTTTAGAGTTTTGGTTTTCTAATTTTATTTTACTTTGTCTACTTTCCCCACCATCGCAGGGCCTTGAAGAATATACCTATATGCCCACCAAGTGTGCGAGCATCTGACACATGGCCCATGAGATTTATAAAAACAATCCTCCACTATATTTTTGCCTTCACAAAATTTGCATAGTGTTTTAAATTTTTGTATTTTAATATTCCTCATCTGCACCTTTGCATCTCTTCTTAGGTTTTTGGCTATATGCTTGTAGGAGAGCAGAAATTGGAGAGGCAAATAAATTCTTGACACCAGACAATGCCTAAACTACATATCATCCATCAATGTTAATATAATTTTTAATGAAATTATTTCTTAAGTACCATTGTCAAAAGCATCTATTTACAACTTGATGACTTACCAATGAAGTCTAGAGAAAAGTAAAATCTGCTCCTATTTTTTAGGGCTGCTATCACAACTAACTCAATATATACTGCTTTGGACATGGAGAATCGACAAATAGTCCTTTTGATAATAGGAATAATTTAATCTATTTTAAATTTTAATTTTCCCAATCTTTCACCTATCAAAAAATAGATTCAATGTCCTGATACTTTTATTAAAAGCTTTGTTGTTTTAAGAGTCATGGTTAATGCTTGGCTTCTTGGAAAGCATTCTCATTTCTTAGGTTGCAATAATTGGTAAAGACATCAATTGATAGGAAACAATAATTTTTAATATGTTTATATTAATTTGTTAAAAAAATCACCATGCAGCTTTCAAATGTAATTGTTGGTTTTCATTAATACCCACACTTGTCAAACTGTGTTGCCCAATACAAATTAGCTCAACACAATTGGTTAGATATATGTTTTATAAATTGTATTTTCTAGTTTCTTTTAAATTAGAAAGAAATTAGCTATATATATGAGATGGTCAGATTTATATCCTGTAAATTTAGTGTGTTTGTTTTTTCAATTTACAGATCATTTACCATTTTCCATATCAATGAAGTGATAGGGTAAATATAATCTGTTATACTTTTGTTGTAAAATATATACAATTTAATGAAAAAGTTTACAATATTTCTATGGTATTAAGTTTGAAAAATTCATGTCAACATAATTTAGTGTTATATTCTTAATTTCTCATATTAATTTAAATTAATGTTTTAAAAATAAAATTCTAAAATATAATAAAATTCTAACATATAATTTACATGTTTTAATGCACTCATTAACAAAAAATATAACCCTATTAGTTAGTATACCAATTTATTGTGAATGGTGTGTATGAAAAGGCAATTACATAATGCTTTCATTTTTCATATTCCCATGCTCTTCAAATCATTACAATGTTTACGTGAAAAAATGCTTACATTTATAAAAACTGACGAATTGAAGATAAAAGGGAGACAAAGATGGAGAGAGAAAGAGAGGGAGGGAAGGTGGGTGGGAGAGAGGGGTTGTGAGGAAGAGAGAGGAAAATAGATAAAGAGAGGTAGAGGGATAGGTAGAGATAGAGAGATATGCATATCAAAAAGGAGAGATGGAGAGGAAGAGATATAGAGATATCTAGAGTAAGATGGAGAAGAAGAGATAAAGATGATGAGATAGAGTAGGTTGTCTGTTTCATATAGGAAATGATAGTTAGAGGGATAGGGAGATATAGGGAGAGATAAGGGGAGATGAGGGTGGGAGAGTGAGTAAGATGAATAAAAGAAAGAGAGAAGAGAGATAGAGAGGTAAAAAGATTGATAGAGATAAAAATAGGGAGGGCAATAGGAAGAGAGAGTGCGTGTATGAGTGAGAGAAATATGAAGGGAGAGACAAAGAGGAAAGGATAGTGAGGGAGAGAAAAATGAAGAACATAGAGGAGAGGGGGGAGATGAAGAGATAGAACGATAATGATAAATGAGGTGATAAGGAGGTAGATAGAGAGAGTGTGTGAGTTAGAGAGAAACGAATGGATATAGAAATAAAGAGGGATAGAGATCCATATAAATATACCACAATATCATCATTTGACATATATTTTACTATCGACGTAACCATTGCACCCCTCAAAGATGCAAGTGTTAGTTGTACGGGGAGGAGTTTTGGACATTAGAAGGAAATTAAAATATATTTATATGGTTGATGGAGTGAGGAACATTAAATTTAGTATAGATTTTTTTATTTATTCTACATAACATAAAGATTAAGGGATTTATAGAAGTATATAATATATTAATAAGAGTCGCCTTTGGATGCTTAGTGTCGTGGTAGAAACATTTTGTTGGTGAGGAAACCGCCAATGTTTGAACTGCCACTAGGCTATGAGATAATACCAGAGTTTCTAAAACAAAAAATATATATATTAAAAAGAGTTAAAAGCGTTGGGTTTAATTAGTGAAATTATTGATTATGATCTTGGAAATTTAAGTTGTGACACTTGGACCTTAGTTGCTTGTTTGTGTTTGTATAAGTCAAAATATAATCTCTATGAATGTCGAATCCAACTTAATGCTTAGATTTGAATTCTTAGAATATGACTATCAGGATATACTTAAGCCTTAATTTCTTATGTTTAAATCTATGTAAAGGTAAGTGATGTTTAGAAACATTTTTGGGAATCTACTAAATTGTGAGCTTCATGTTCTCCTTAGTTAGATCTCTTGTTTTTCTTGAGCCTTAAGTTTCTTATGTTTGAATCTATGTGAAGGTAAGTGGTGTTTAGAACTATTTTTTAGGAAAACACTAAATTGTGAGCTTCATGTTCTCCTCAATTAAATCTCTAGTTGGATTAATTTAATGAAAATGATCCAAGATTTAGGACATCAAGAAAGTGTACATTAGATCTAAGATGATGTACTATGATAAATCTTTAATAAATGTTGCTAGAAGATATTCTTCGCTATTCCCCAACCAATATAACACAAAAGTCCACTAACAACACTTGCATGAAATAATATTATTATTTGAAGTACATAGCAAATATTTTTAAGTATGAATTTTAAATAATTATATATTTTCTAATAGAGGAAACAAACATAAAACAAGTAAGATTATGGTATCACAAGAAAAATAACTATCAAGTTACAATTTATAATAACAAATAAAACTAATGAATTTATGTCGCAAAGACAACAATTGTATGAGGAGAGGGATCTTTCTCATTGCAATTATGCACCCCACCACCTAGAAAATCCTTACAATTATCTACGCGCTCTCAATCACTAAAAGCAACTTTATCACCATCCTTGATTACTATTGAGCTTTATTTCGTGAAAACTTTATAAGAGAATTAACAAATTTTAATTAATGGAATTTCCACTAATTAGGAATGAATCATCCACAAAATTGAGAATATGTGAAGGAAGTGATGTAAAAACACGAAATGACCACCCTTTTTAGTAGCTCCACTCTTAAGGTGGAGGTAGGGTCTAGCTAGAGTGTTGTCTCAAATTGGTAGTGGTGGTGGAGTGGTGGATCTCCCACCACTATGTAGATGAGAATGTGAGGACTCTGGGTAGCTATTTCTCCAACCTTGGTGGCAAGTTCTAGCATGAGAAGGTGTGAAGGAAAATTTGTAGCCATAATGTAAAGGGTATTCCTCTAATGGTCTAACAAATTTTGGATATATCAAGCATCCAATATAATATTGTCGACTTAAAATTGAATCTATGTAAACATATTAGAAATTATCATAAACACATTGAATATGAGTTTGGATAAATATTTTACTAACTAAATAAAAAATTTGAATTTATACATAAATTATATTAGATTGTACTCTTTAAATAACTATTTAATCTTAAACTAATTGATATGATTTGATTCTAAAGTATTCTATCAATTTAAAATTTAAATATAATATTACACTTTGTTAAATTATACCTTGTTTACATTGAAATATAATTTTTTACATAATTAAATGAATGATTCATAAGTTTTTTTTTTAAAAATATATAAATAAATTAACAAATTAAGTGAGTTTGATTGTGGAAGAAAATCGATAATGAAAATATATGATAAATAATCTCTCATAAAACTACTTCACTTCTATAAAGATCACATAAACATATACGATATATTTTTAAATACATTTATATTGTTTCTTTCTTTTCTTTTTCTTTTTCTTTTTTGTTTAATGTTATGTAGAAAATAATTATAACTGAGCTAGCACGTGAAGTATGGAATTCAACAATTTAGAATAGGATAGGTTGGGCTTGTACCCATCATATTTGATAATTGTATATGTAACATAATAACTAATACAATAGGAGAATTCATCCATGTACAAATTCGTGATAAAGATGCACCTTTTGATGCTATGTTCATATTTTATGACATGGAGCATTTACATGAAACTTTTATCATTTATCTAAATAAAACAATTCCATATCTATTTTTGAAACCTAATTTGTAAGTAACCATCATATTTGATATTATTTGTATTTATATTTAATTTTTAATTATGTCAATAAAATTTATTTGAATTAAAGTATCACTATTCCATTTTTTTACCACGTTTTCTTCAATTTTCTTTTGTATTTTTTCTCAAGCCAAAGTCTCTTTATGCATTTTTTATTCACTATCAAGTAATATTCTACTAAATTTTGTTTCTTCTCTTTTTAAAGATCAAGTGAGTGGTGGGAGGTAGATGTTCAAGGTACAAAATATGATACCATTTAATACAAAAAATTATCACAATATTTACAACATCCATCATACTGATTTGTGAAGGCCTCTTTATTCCTCCTCCAAAAATGGTTTGTCATTTTATTTTTTATTATTATTTAAATATTTTTTGGGTTAATAGTTAAATAGTCAATAGTAATTTTACATCTTGAAATATTAAAAGTACTAAATAAGCGCTTTATTTTTATTTTAAAAAAAAAGATTATTTCAACTTGCTTTCAATTGGTAGAGGGGCCTCCTCCTCTCTATTTCAACATAGATCTAAAGGAACAATACTATAATCTAACAAGAGTTTTATTCAAGAAGGGACCAACCAATTTAAGAGGAAGCCAACCACTTATGCCAATAACAAAGCGGTTAACCACATTTTGGGAGGTAGCAACCAGAAACAATCGTACAATTACAATCACACCAAAATGAACAATCACAAATTAAGAGGTAGCGAACAAAACTAGGTGGCTAACAATGTATTGAAGGGATAAATATACAACTCGACAAATAGATAAAGAAAGGGAGATATAAAGATAAAGATAAAGACAAAGACAGAGATAGATAGATTTATCAAGATATATATATATATATATATATATATATATATATATATATATATATAGAGAGAGAGAGAGAGAGAGAGAGAGAGAAACATTTAAGCCTTCAAGCCCTCTACAACAACAATGCACAATTGCATCATGTTTATTCATATTGAAAGAATGCACTAACATGTTGTAGGACTTCACTTCTATACATCAAGTCTTCTATGGGATTCCATGAAAGGGTTTTGAACTTGAAGTAATATCTTGTAAATTCAATATTTCATTACTTTTTAGCCTCTTTCCTTGTGAGGGCATGGACTTAGATCACGTCATTAGCCATTGTTGAAGTGAAAACCGAAGATGGGGTTTGAAATAGGCAAGCCCTAAATAACAAAACACTTTTCCTCATTTTTTGTGCGTACAAGTTTAGATACAACATAACAATTATAATAGAGTAGAAAAAATAGTGATAGATTATGACATACTTTGAATGGATAAAAGCCTTAAACTAGGATTCCCAATGCCCCTATCCTGCCATTTTGAGTTTAATTTTTGGGGGACAGATGTACACAACCTCTTGATTGTATTTTCGATCCTCTTCCAAAGGTTTTAAATCCTCCAGATTAGTGCTCCCAACATCTGTTTCCAACATAGCTAGCTCCAGATTTCAAATTCAGATTCCTCTCCATGACTCTATTCTATATATGCCTTACTATTTATGTTTTACATTATGTATCCATTGTTTATTATTAAATTCATTTATTTTCTATAGTAACCCTAGATTACAAGCACACACTTCATTGTTTCATTTCCCATTCAAAACAAAAAGGGGTATAGGAACTATCCACGCTTAACTCTCCTTTGACAACAATAGGTAGGTTTATTCATGTTCCCCAATGTTATGATAAGAAAATTGAGATCTTTAGATTGCGTTGTTTATATTTAGATCTCATTCCTCATCATTTAATTTTGGTGAAGCTAATGCGTCTCATACTTACATATACTTTTGATTTAATTACATAATCTCTAAATTTTGTTTCTTATGTACTTGCTTAATTAGTTAAATAATTAGTGCTAAGTGCTAAGTGGTCCATTCATTCTCATGAGAGATGGGTTCATGTTGAGCCACTACTCATGAATTATGGGTCAATGAGTTTGACTCAAAAACTACACAGTTAAATCCTGATAGCAATATCACAATTTGACTTGGTGTGGAAAAAAATAAAAAAAAATCTCCTACTTATCAATATTTAAATAATTATTATTTTATATTACACTTGCAATAAATCTTGTGATTTAAAACACAATATAATTGTAAATTGTATGCTCATACCATTTCATACTCATTTGGGGATAAATTTGGTGCTTCTCCTTCTATCCCCTTGAAATAGACTATTTTTTTCTCAAGACAAGGCCAAATATGGGTAAGTACACAAAGATGGGGTACCAAAAAGTGGGTATAAGATGCCACTTTTGTTTTCTGGAATTAAAAAAAACTTTAAACTTCGAAGAGAAATTGAAGATACTTAGACTCAAAATTTAAAGATGTGGAAAGAACAAGAGTTGTAGTACTCCTAATCTAGTTTCTAAACAACTAATTTATTTTGAAAATGGTGGATATTAAGACCCTAAAAAGGGGGAGCACAAGAAATGGTCCTATTTTTTTATGAAAAACATAACATAGCGTCTGGTGTGCTCCTCCTAAAATGTTAACTTTTTTTTGAATTTTTAAATTTCTCTAGTGAGAAGTTAGCGAACATCATGTAGTTTATCACTGATTTTTATGCTAATTGTTTGATGAACGTATGATTTTTTACAAATTTATGAAGTGGAGACATCCTGATAACGTGAAATATGGGCGTGCTCCCCTAGAAATCATTGAAAACTAATCGATTTTTTTGAAGTGTGTAGAATGGAGTCCAGTTTATGAGAAAATAACTTGTTTTAAAATCTGATAAACGAGCCAAAATCTATGCCCAATAGTACTCGTTAGTTTTTGACAAAAATAGACATACTTACAAAATAAATTAGGGATGAAAATCTTAATATAGTCAGAATTAAAAAAAAGGATAGATAGCTAACAGAGAGATCTATAAGGTCTTGTTGTCTGATTTTGTCATTGTTGAGCCACGCGCAAATCTGACGGGGAGCACATATGAAAAATGTGATTTTTTGTATGTTTGCTGGAAAACACTTATCAAACCTGTTTGAATTGTTCAAGCCTTTAACTTGGATGCCCAAGGAAAATCCAAGCCTTACGCTTAGTGGTTCCCAATGGAGTTAAAAGGGTGCACGCCATATATGGCGTACTCCTTTATGGCGTGCACCATATATATGTGAAAACGTTATGCAATGTTGCATATTTCACATATATCACATTGTTGCATATGTCACATATGGTGTACACCATATATGGAGTCCCAAGGGGTCTTAAGGGATGCTAGGATACATTAATGTACCCTAGGACCACATAAGACCACTTATAACCCCTTACGACCCCTCAACATACATTAATGTATTCTAGCTTAGCATACATTAATGTATGGTAAGGGGTCCTAAGGGGTTTTAAGGGGTCATAAGGGGTCTTAAGGCATCGTAGGATACATTAATGTAGCCTAGGACACCTTAAGGCCACTTACAACCCGGTCCTAAGGGGTTGTAAGGGGTCTTAAGGGGTCCTAGGATACATTAATGTAGCTTAGGATGCCTTAAGAACCCTTATGACCTATTACAATCCCATAAGACCCCTTAATAATGTATGGTAAGGGGTCATAGGATACATTAATGCATTATAGGACCCCTTAAGACCCTTTACTACCTCTTAGGACCCATTTCTATACATTAATGTATGGTAAAGGGTCGTAAGGGGTCTTAGGATACATTAATGTATCCTAGGACCCTTTAAGACCCTTTAGGACCCCTTACCATACATTGGTAAGAGGTCCTAAGAGGTCAAAAGTGGTCATAAAAGGTCCTAGAATACATTAATGTATCCTAAGACCCCTTATTACCCCTTACCATTCATTAATTTATCCTAAGACCGCTTAAGACCCCTTACAATCCCTTAGGACCCCTTATAATCCCTTAGGACCCCTTACCATACATTAATGAATGGAAACGGGTCCTAAAGGGTTGTAAAGGGTCTTAAGGGGTCCAATGTATCCTTTACAACCCCTTAGGGCCCATTTCCATGCATTAATGTATGTTAAGGGGTCCTAAGGGATTGTAAGGGGTCTTAAGGGGTCCTATGATACATTAATGTATCCTAGGATCGCTTACAACACCTTGTGACTTCTTAAGACCCCTTAGGACCCCTTACCAAATTATGGTAAGGGGTCCTATGGGGTTTTCAAGGGTCTTAAGGGGTCCTAGGATACATTAATGTATCCTAGTACCCCTTACGACCCCTTACCATACATTAATGTATGCTAAGGAGATGTAAGGGGTCTTAAGGGGTCCTAGGATACATTAATGTATATTAAGACCCCTTACAACCCCTTACCATACATTAATGTATGGTACAAGGTTTTAAGGGGTCTTAAGGTGTCCTAGGAAACATTAATGTATCCTAAGCCCGCTTAAGACCCCTTATGAACTCTTACAGCCCTTAGGACCCCTTACCAAACATAGGACCCCTTACCAACGTTTGGTAAGGGATCCTAAGGGGTTGTTAGGGATCTTAAGTGGTCCTAGGATGCATTAATGTATCCTAGGTTCACTTAAGACCCCTTACGACCCCTTACCATGTATTAATGTATGATAAGGGGTTGTAAGGGGTTCTATGATACATTAATGTATCCCACGACTGCTTAAGACCCCTTATCATCCCTTAAAATAAATTAATGTATGATAAGGAGTCCTAGGATACATTAGTGTATCCTAGGACCCTTTACGACTCCTTATGACCCATTACCATACATTAATGTATGGTAAGGGGTCCTAAGGAGTCGTAAAGGGTCTTAAGGGGTC
>MU224858.1:5431438-5460718 GCA_018584345.1 Thuja plicata
TTGATACATTAATGTATCCTAGGACCGATTAAGACCTCTTATGACCTCTTAAGACCCCTTAGGAACTCTTACTAATGTATGGTAAGGGGTCATAATGGGTCATAAGGGGCCTTTATGGGTCCTAGGACACATTAATGTATCCTACGACCCCTTATGACCCTTTATGACCCCTTATGAACCCTTACCATACATTGTATCCTAGGACCCCTTACGACCTATTACGACCCCCTAGGACCCCTTACATACATTAATGTATGGTAAGGGGTCTGAATGGGTCCTAGGATACATTAATGTATCCTAGGACCCCTTAAGACCCTTTACGACCCTTTACCATACATTAATGCATGGTAAGGGGTCCTAAGGGGTTGTAAAGGGTCTTAAGGGTCCTAATAGGTTGTAAAGGATCTTAAGGGGTCCTAGGATACATTAATGTATCCTAGGACCCCTTGAGACTCTTTACGACCCATTTCTATAGATTAATATATGGTAAGGGGTTGTAAGGGGTCCTATGATAAATTAATGTATTCTAGGACCACTTAAGACCCCTTAAGACCTCTTATGACCCCTTACCAATGTATGGTAAGAAATGCTAAGGGGTCCTAAGAGGTTGTAATGGTTCATAAGGGGTCTTAAGGGATCCTAAGATACATTAATGTATCTTAGGACCCCTTAAAACCCCTTACCATACATTAATGTATGGTAAGGGGTCGTAAGGGGTCATAAGGGGTCTTAAGGGGAATCCTAGAATCCCTTACAACCCCTTACGACCCTTTAGGACCTTTTATGACCCCTTAGGAACCCTTAAGACCCTTTAGGACCCCTTACGACCCCTTGTCATACATTAATGAATGGTAAGGGGTCGTATATGGTAAGGGTTTGTGAGGGTTCATAAGGTGTTTTAAGGGGTTGTAATGGGTCCTAGGACCTATTAATCTATCTTAGGACCCCGTACAATGCCTTACCATACATTTATGTATGGTAAGGGGTCCTAGGATACATTAATGTATCTTAGGACCCCTTAAGACCCTTTACAACTCCTTAGTATATTCTAAGGGATCCTAAGGGGTCTCAAAGGGTATTAAGGGGTCCTAAGATACATTAATGTATGCTAGGACCCCTTATGACCCCTTAAGACACCTTACAACCCCTTACAACACCTTACCATGCATTAATGTATGATAAGGGGTATTAAGGGGTCCTAGGATACATTAACATATCCTAGGACCTCTTAAGAACCCTTTACAACTTCTTAGGACCCCTTATCATAAAAAATAAACATGAAGTAGTATAAATACATGAAGTGAATACATAAAACATGAACTATAAATACTCGTAGGGCATGAAGTCATATATATATATATCCAATAATTTCATACATGGAATGTATCCAATAGTTATACAAGCTTCTTGAAATCCAAATGGATGTAGAATGCCACATATATAATATGCAAAACATATGTCCAAAAATGCCACATAGGCATACAATATATGTCACTAATCTAGTCATTTCCTGTGAGGTGAAGAAAAAAATCTTGATCAACCTTTTAGTGTTAGGTGGATGGAGAGGTAGTGGATGATGGAGTCTTTTGAGTGTGCTCACTCGTCCTCCTCTCTAGACAGCTCTAGAGATCCAAATGATAAAATCACAATTATAAACATCAATAACTAATATACATTGAAATTGAATTATAGGATGACATACAATACAATATTCACTTACCGCTAACAAATAGTCATTGTGTTCATCCACGGGAGGGGCACAATGAGGATCTGGTGTTATGAGCCCCTACAACAAGAAGCAAAACAATACTTAAAATACATAAACGAATCTAATTACAAATGTAAATATAAACCATTTAAACAAACAATATAATTAAGTAATCTCTTTCATACCTTGATCAATGCTTTAGAACTCACTACATATGAATCTACCCCATGATCCAATGTGTCATGAACAACATGAGGAGTATTCGTTATCAACAATTTAAAACAAAATAACAAGAGTATTATGTAGTTATCTAGAATACCTATATTTTTTACAACACCACTAATGAATACATGATACCTCGGTGAAAGTGCCATGACATGCCTCACTATGTGGTGTCAACATCAAGGGTCCAACAGTAAACTAATGCACATACACAAGAAGTTATGAGCCAACCATTCATATAATTATGTACTGCTCACGTGTAATAATTATACTTCTTTATTAGATATAGACCCGTGGACTCGAAGATGTCCTGACAAAGGGGGCTGAAGGAACACTGTCACTGCCATGAACACTTTGACTCTAGATTTTGATCATAATTATTCCACTAATTTAGTTATTCATTCATTATAAATTAAATATAATCAAGTATAAATGAACTTGTAAATAAACATACCTCCATGAATGTCACATGGCTTCCTTCACTACATAGTGTCAACATTGAGGGTTCCACAGTAAACTAATACACATTCATAGTGAGTTATGTGACAACTATTCATATAATTACATGCTACTCACATCTAATAAATATAATTCTTTCTTAGATGCATACCCATGGACTCGACAATGTCATTAATAAGGGGAATGGGGGAACACTACCACTGCCACACACAAATTGGCCTTGGATTTTGATCATAATCATTAGATACTAATTTAGTAATTCATTCATTTATAAATTAAATATAATCAAATAAATTAAATGAACTTGCAAAAAATTACCTCTATGTCAATGCAAAATGTTGCATTGATAAATTTATCAGTCATCAATCCATCACTAGCTGCCTCTCCACCATCATCACCACTGTATGTGCATGCAAATCCACATGATTGACATAAATGGGGTGGAAGTTGAGCCTCGAAAGAGTCACCCGTCCCACTCTGGACTAAAGGATTGTCACACTGTATGAGGGTCTGAGTGAGTGCATTAATGGTGGATAGTGTGTCCACCTCAACATGTTCCTTCACAATGCAAGGAATGGTAATAGGTTGGACCTCTAGTTTAGCATTGGGCATCTTGATTATGTTAGGGTCACAATGTGCCCCTGGTCTATTGAATGATGACCCCCACCTCTACCCTGAAATTCTAAAATATCAAAATAATTTGGGATCTCATTGAGGACAAACTCACAATAGAGTTTCCTCAAAAAATATAATGGAACCTCGTGATTATTACAAGGAGGGATATAAAAAATCATCCACGATCTATCCCAAAAGTTACTTTTTATTCCGTCATGGCTGCACCAATGGATGGGAAACCTCCGACAACTAGTTTCTAGAGTTAAATTTGTTTTAGGATGTGTAAAGATATTACAAAGGTCACCTTTGTCTATATTTTTCATTTTTACTTCATCATATGATAATCTGTTTGCATAGTATTGTCTTTGCTCCTCTCTTTTGTTTGACCATATATTTGGTTTCCCACTAAGAATGCCTATGCGGCTCAAAATTGATTCTAATGAATTAGCAAGTAATGCCCTTTCGAGATTTGTTTCAATAGATTCTTTTAGCCTGCCAATCAAAGACTCCAATTAAATTTTATTGTTCTCTATTTTGTTTAAATGATTTTGGTGTGTCTTTGGTGTAGTTTTTTCAATTGATGGAGGTGGTTGAGGTGGATTTTCTTCATTAGATTCATCATGAGGAGGTTGAGGTGGATTTTCTAAAGATGGATTTTTATTTGATGAAAGTATAAATAAGATTTAATTTAAAACCTTATTTGAACATTCTATTTTTTAAAAACAAGAAGCTAAAAATGTAAAATAACTCACCTCTTCAACCTCCTCGATGTCTTGGCAAAATTTATGAGATGATCAAGTATAGAATCAGACAAAATAATTCTCTTCAAATTGTGTACGCCCTTCCAAAATGGATTTTCTCCTCCAAGTCATGGCTGCAAAATGAAATGGCCACCTAGAGTTTCAAATTTTGATTTTATGTTTCTTTTTGGTCATATGGCGTACACCATATATGGTGTATGCCATATGACCTGGTATTACCAATCCATATGGCTCGACATTCCAATCCATATGGCATTCACCTTATATGGTGAACACCTTACATTTTTTGTGGGAAAAACACATCTTTTTGGTCCCCCATCTTTGTGCACTTACTCATATAGAGTCTTAGTAGCCTTTTTGAATCTCTTACCTAGTTTTCAACCCAGGAGGATTGCACTAGGGTGCTCAGCCCCATAGTCTGACTAAAATGGGCCCAAATTTAAATAATTCAAAGGTAAAAAATAGTTGAGCTAGAAAATGCTCCCAATGTTAGCCTTAAATCAAAATTTTCTACATATTTTGTGAGGTTGACTATAAAGAAATCCTCACTCCTCATTTGAACATATCATTCTCACAATTCAGATCAAGCAATTGAGAAAGCATTCAGTCATTTTCAAGATAACAAAGGAGAGGTAAACTATTCAAGGATTCAAGCATTCAAAGTGACATCCATGATCAAGTCAATGTTTTTCCTCCATGAGTGAAGGAACTAATGAGATCCCTCTTAGCATCATCAACCTTTCATGAATATTCAAGGAAAGAGGATTCATAGAAAAGGTATAACATTGTCAATTTAACATTTACTTTAGACTTAGCTTCTGCCCTCTAGGGGTAAGATCTTTGTTCTCTACAAAATTATTGTGGGTAAGGTTAATTTATACCTGGGGCTTGACTTATGAAAGCCTCTATACAACCCGATACTATTTGTCTCTCTTCTATGTGTAGGATTCATATATGGTAGAGAAGGGTTGCGGATTTGGAACTGTTATTTGAGAGATTTGGTCTTTGAATAACCAAAAAAACATGATGAAATCTTAGGGATATAATCCGCGTGACATCCTAATCTAGAACTTGTTTATGATATTTTCATCATACACCTTCAAGAATAGATTCCTAGCCACACATCGAAGCAATTTCAGGCTGAAATTGTAAATATAGGTTCCTTTCTAACTGTTGCTTCCAAATCCATTCTCATAGTTTGTATATATATTATGTAGCTTACTATTTATATTGATTATTGTCAAATTTACATCTGTATTCCTAATTCTTACATTTTCTCTTTCTATCTTATCCAATCGTATCAAATCATATCAAACAAAGAATAATTTAATTCAATCATTTTTCCAAGCTCCCCCAAGGATTTGAAGTCATGCCTATTGAGTTATTCTTTAATGTATGTTGACATGAATGAGTTTTATTCCTAGATTGCATGTTTAGACCAGTCAACCCCATTTACACCACATTACATTTTAGCGAACCTGACATTTCCTACATAATTTCTCATTTGCATTTTCAAATTTGAGTTAATTACATATCATTTTTAGATTTAAAGATATTTCTATAATTTATTACATATCATTTACAATTGTATAAAAGGAATTGAGAGCATAAATCAATTTTATTAATTTTTCTTTCCTTGTGTATGAGTTTTATTACTTGTTGTCTCGAATCCAATATCACAGTAAGAAGATGTTATAGGCATATGAATTCCCAAGGTTTAGCCACTAAGGGTATTGAGCTTGAGTTGACTAACATATTCCCTAGGATATTGGGTGAATCCTTTTCTCTTAATCTAACACCTATTGTTCCTAACATTTTTTAGAATCCTCCCTTTCATGCTTCTCATGACGAGGATGACTCCCAAATCAAGTGTCTAATGAATAGTTAGGGTCAAGTTTGACAAGAAAATGGAAGGTCTTCAATAATTTTTCAGTTGAACACTTCCAGGTTAGAGGCAATCCCTTTGATTGAAGGTTTAGGGAGGTTGATTCAAAACAATGAAAATGGTATGGAATTTTTATGTGGCATTTCTCACACAGTGGATGAAAACACTATGAAGATGGATAGTTGTATCAAAGTGCTTGGATATAATCCTCAAAATCAATTTGAGATGCCCATGCCTATTCCTACATCTCTACATAATGTGTCCACATACATATCCACTATCGTGGCTACCACAACACAAAATGTTAACACTAGTAATAGGGGGAATCTATTAATTAATATGCTTATGTAACACCTTCAAAAAAATTTCCATTTTTTCCCAACCATAACCTTTACCTCCCTACCAAAATGTTCAACATACCCATCATACTACACCTTCAAATCATCCATTGTAATCAAATCTCTCTCAATCCCATTCATCAACTGAATCTGCCATAAACCATTTATTGCAGAGTATCTCATCTTTACAAAAATAATTGTCTATCATAACCCAATCAAAACCCACCATTATTAAATATTTTTCTGCTAACTTGCTTTCCAGTGACATCCTTCATACTCCACTTATACAACATATTGAGATCAACCATTTAGAGAAGTATAATATAGAAGGTGACTCCCAAAGTCATGTGAAAATATTTTCCACTTTTTATAGTGACTTCCACAACGACCATAGGCTTCTTAGAACTATTCCATCATTCCTAAAAAATAGAGCTTCAAAATAGTTTTTCTCATTGCTTGGTTATTCAATTAACTATTTACAACAATTTGTTTTCAAATTCATTCAATATTTTCAAAATTGGGCCATAAGTTACTTTGAGTGATATAGTGCATTGTAAACAAGGTGTTAAAGAAAAAGTACCTAATTTTATTGGTAGATATTGAAGAATAAAATTCTACTACACAAAGGAGGGGGGGGGGGGGGGGGGGGGGGTGAATCAGTAGTATATACGAACTTTAAACTTTAATGCAATTAAAAAAATTTAATATTAAAATTAAAAAATTAAGTAACTGAAACTGAAATTGAAACCAAAATTGATGCAAGCACACAAGAAACAATGCACAAGATTTTACATGGAAACTCAAGATGAGAAAACCACAGTAAAAAATGCTACTAGGATCTATTGTCCTAATCTAGCCTCCTAGTTGAAGAATTTACAAGATTTTCAGGCACCAACCCAAAGAATCACCAAATCCCCCTATATGAGAACCAACTCAATCAAGATCATAATTCAATATCAACACCAACTCAATCAGGATCACAATTCAATTTGAGCACCAACTGTAAGAATTAAAAGAAGCACAATTGATTGAAAATTCTACAATTCCTTCTTTCAATCTGAAATAATAACTATCCCTTTGCAAACTAAATTCAACTGAAATAATAACAACCCCTTTGCAAATTGAATTCCAGCTAAAATAATATTGTAAAATAAATATGTAAAACACTCTTTTCTGTAGTTTTAAAATAGACTTTAAAAAACCAAACTTCACTGTTAACACATATTTAAGAAATACTCCATAATAAGATCACTGTTAAAATCAAGCTTAATAAAGTTACCATCATTGATATACCTGACACTTGCATTCAATTGAATTACCTTCCTTTTAAGAAAATATTGATCTTAAATCCACCAAAGATGTAGTTTTAGAACGTTTGATCTACTTCATAAAAATATTCATCTCTTCACATGGCATGGTTTCCCTTTTAAAATATTTTAGACACACACCTGATCACCACACACTTACTCAATACAAATCATATTTTTAAATTATTTGCATGTTTCTCTATCACCTTTTTATTGATATTCACCTCCCCATACAAAACTCTAAAAACATTCAAATGAAATATTATATATAGAATGTATCTGTAATGAGGTGAATTGAGGGTGATGTTAAGGACAAAATATAAAGATTGGAAAGGGGGTTTAATTGATTAATTGTTATAGAGTGTTGAAATCCTTAACCCTAATTCACATCTTACACTTAATTGAGTTTGATATTGATTGTATATTGTAATTGTGATTAAGGGAAGATAAGACACTCCTTTCTTTCACCCTCAAATACACAAATAGGAGATCCAATTTGATCAACCCAAGTAGAAGGGTTAATGCATAAGAGAATGAATTATTTGGAAAGAGAGCAAGAAAGGGGATCTTAAATTCTGTAAATTGATTGATTAAATATGATTAATGACAGTAATTGAAAAGGATAGGAGGAAGAACTAACCTTACAAAATTGTAGATTAAAGATTGTTGTTTTCTGAGATCTGTAGGTCATTTCTAGAAAATCTAACAGTTGATCCCGAACCAGAACATAGAGATGAACAAAACCCAAAAATATTTTTTGGTTCTGATGCCATCTTATGAAATAGGTTGACCCTGTACCACTTTTGTCAACCCTGTCCTACACAGATCCGAAAGTGTCCCTGTTCGCACAGTCTAAAAGAAATCTGAAAAGGGTATCCAGATCTGGTCTTAGATTTACAGTCCCGAACCTGTACTTGCAAAAAGAAAGGTTTGTTTGTTGTTGGGGAGGGGTTTTCCTTAGTCAAACCCCGATTTAGGAATCAACCTTGAAATCAATAAAATGTAGAATGCTAGCAAGTAGTAGAATTGAATCTAACAATGAAGCTATGATATTCAATGGATATGCTAATGTAATTCAAAATGTATGCAAATATGTAAGTATGAAAGCATGGAACCTTAAAAACCATAAACCTTCATGTTTGTATGCCTGAAATCCACCTTGGAAGAGTGATGAAAGAGTCTTGAGGATGCACAAAGGATCTTGAAGGAAGATCACACCACCATGATGGCTAGATCTAGGGTTTGAATGATAAATCTTGAATGCTTGAACGAAATCCCTTCAAAGGCTTGAAAGTTTGAATCCTTGATCTTCAGTGAAGAACTTGAATGCTTGAGAAGAAGACTTGAACACCTTCAATTGCTTGGGAACATGTAGAACAATGGATGCTTGAACTTCTTGCTTGAACTTTTTCTTTTCTCAATATCGCTTAGGAGACTTAAAGGAAATGAGAGGGAAAGCTTCCCTTTTATATGAAATTAGGGCACAATCTTCTAAGGAGGCCTACATAGGATAATTAAATCACCATTTAAGCCTTTACCCCTAGGAGAGGACCTATATTAAATATAATTTAGGAATCAATGCTTTGGAACCCGAAACAGCCGACCCGGGAGCGGGAGAGAACTTTTTGTGAAGACCGACATCCGGGAAATAGAAAGTTCCCCAGATTTGGACCTTGGGACAGGGTCAAGGTTGACCCTGTCCTAGGGCAGGGCCAAGGTCAAACCTATCCTAGGAGGTTGACCCTGTCCCTGAAACCCAGAAACATAGGTCTGTATCCCAGAATGCAGAAATCAGGTCAGAAAATGATGGACAAAAAAGAAGATCAGGGGGGTGATGTAGAAACAGGAGGATGGCATGATGAAGGTAAAATACATGCCCTAAGGAGGGCTAAATGCTCTCAATATGGAAGTGCTTCCATTTTAAGATGATACAGTATCAAAGTTTAAGGAAGTTGTTGTAATCACCTAAAATTGGTCTAGCAAACCTATAGCCCCTATTTCTGATTAATTGGTCTTAATAAAATCTTAAATCAAAGACATTCATAAGCTAGACCCTAAACCCTAATTCTGAGAGCATTTAATCAAACTTGCTTACATAATTTTAATCATAACTTGTTGAATCAAATCATCAATCATCAAGCCTAAAATACTTAAATTGCATAAAGCATTGGGATAAATAAAAAAGTCCTAAAGTCTCTTTTAAATCAAAAGAACCCATTCACACATGTGTGAGAACATGAAAATCAAAATAAAGCAAATAAAAAGGAAAATACCAATTTTGTCTTATTCTCCACAAGGTTGACCAACCAAATCACTTGGATCAAGCTCACATGGATTGAGGAAATTTGCATCTCCCTTGTTGCTCATTTCCTTTTGCCTCTTAATCTCAACTGTTCACCTCTTGGAATTTCCTATAAAAGGGATAGCTCCCTTTCTCAACATAAGAAGAAGATTTGGAGAGCATTGTTATAATGCTATTTTCATTCTAGGGTTTTTATTGTGCATTCTTAGCTATTTCTCTCATAGTAGTGTACTTGCACTTATGCAATTGTAGTTTCATTTCTTAGTTTAATGACATCTTAGCTTCCTTTCCTAGATTAATGGTAGATTCATTACTCATTTCATTGATAGTTTTCACCTACATTGTCGCTTCATTCTTCATGGTTACCATGCATTTAGTTTGATAGTTCATGCATTTCATTTTCAAAGCTTTTGAGAGTAGAGTATGCAAGCACATGCAGCTTGCTCATTCTTGCATTTGAATCTTCCATCTTGAGGTAGTCAAGTAACTGATTCTCTATGTCTACTATGACGGGCATCCATGAGAGTCACACTTGCTTCAACTAGGAAGAAATAAGCCAATTTCAAGGGTGTTTATGCAACATTTTGATTCTTTCTTTGATGTTAAACCTTTTGATGTAATGATTTATTGAAGTCTTTGGTTGCAGATTTGATCATAGATTTTCCCACACACACACATTTGGCACCCACCGTGGGGCAGAAAAATCAATTTTTGCAAACAATACTTTTCTTTTGTGCAAATCAAGTGTGCTTGGCATGTCTGGGAGAAACAAAGGGAAATAGGAGAGTATGATCTTCTCCTCTTTGAAGGAGAATCATAAATTCTGACCTTCCATTTTCTATCCATTTCTTTCTTGCATTTACCTTTAGAGGGCCTTCCAAGAGAAAAATATTTTGAGAGCGACCCAAGTGGGGAACATGCGAACCCGGCTACTCTGCCCCACTATAATCAAAATATTCCTTCAATCCAAAGAGAGGGAAGAATTGAATATTTTCTACTTCTAATGCCTCTTCATGTGTAGGACATAGTTGCCTCAATCTTGCCAAGAAAGACTACATTTGACTAGGTGCTTGTAGGGCCATTTTGGCCTCAATCGTGTTTACAGGACTACAAGGGGAGTACATTCAACTTGTGTTGGGCCAAGAGGTTTCAATCTTGCTTGCAAGACTATGCATTTTGGGTTCTTGTAGGCATATATTCCTTAATTTTTCTTGTGAAACTACAAGGGATAGTCATGAACGGATGTCCTTACTAGACACTTTTAGATAGAGGCTACCCGACTTACCTCCCAAAGTATCATAATCTTTGTGCAAGGATCTATCCAAGTGGATTACCCAGTTCACCTAAAGATTTTTACACTCACCATATGTATTCCCAAAGGCATTTTAAAGAATGAATGTGGCATGAGGGAGCTTATGCGATTTGAGCATTGAGTCTCTTTTCAAAACCCGCAACATGCATAGTCTTGGAAAAAGCCAACATCACTCTTGTGTGAGGTGAAGGAATATCAAGCATGGGTAAAGATTTTGATACTAAGCCAAATTGAATCTAGAGATAGAAAATATTTGATCATCCCCTCTTTGTGTTTGATGTGTTTGAATCACTTGAAACTTGACACTTCCAGAAACAAAAACACTCTTAACGACACATCACATCTATAAAAGGTGACATTTGAGAAAACACTATCAAAAATTTTGTCCAAAAATTAGTGGCAAACTATCCCAGGTTATCCTGTCGTTTCTTTCCTTTAGAATTTTTGTATGACAAAATTCCTTGGAGGCAGCAACTCGTATGGGGACCACATAATTATCGTATGGGAACTCATATATTGTCGTATGGGATCTCAATCAAAACAACTTGATCTATGGTATCTTTTCAAATTGGCTCACTAATCTCATTACAACATCTTATCACAACAGTTGTCAGTTCTTGACCATGTGACCTGGCTCACTTTCATCTCTCGTCCTAGTTTCTTGCATGGTCTTGCTTGTCCTACGCTTCTCTGTTAACACTCAATCACAAATCAACTTGGTCATAAGTGTCATTCAGAAGGTATTCAGACTTCAAAAATATGATACCTTGTACCACGTTCAATGAATCTTCTCACCATCTATTCTTAAGCTATTAACAAGCGATCGTTCAGAAACCTTTGACATTGATACATTAGCCTAGTCATCTTGGACTTGTAACCACAGTTGTCTTTCATGGTCTAAATGAGAAGTCAAAAATTTGATCTTGATTCTAAGGGAAAAGATATTGACAATATTCTCCTAGGACTATCTTCCTGTCAGAAACCAAGAGCAAATCACGAAATCCCACAAATAGATACTCCAATTCTGTATCAGTCAATACCTATCTTTGATCAATCAATCCTGGTTACGCAAAACACATCAACAATTTCAGCTTATGATTGGGGGTCCCAACATGATGAACAAAGTCACCACACTAGTGCCTCTTCCTCGATCGAAGAACCCACTGAACAAGAGATTATAAGATGTCAACATGACAAACATTTTTAGAAAATGATGCACACTCTTATGCAACTTGACAAGGACAAGTATTTTATTCATTCGCATCTACAGGTGTCAAACTTACACCTGAATTTGATGTGGAGGGACTCATATAAAAAGAAGAGGTGTCCCCCATTAGCATCCTTGACCAAAAAATGCAAGATGTGAGATGTGAAATCAGGGAATTAAAGAAAGAAAAATAGAAACCTTATAGTAAGTACTCGCTAGAATCTATATGTCCCTTCCTGTTTGCTAAGAATTTGCACATTCCACCATTCCCCCCTAAGGTTTAAATTCCTAAATATGAAAAATACAATTGGGAAGGTGACCCTCAAGATCATGTGAGGGAATTTTGTGCTCTTAGCATGGAATTTATGGATGAAAGAACATATTTGATACGATTATTCCCACAGATCCTCAATGACCAGGCCTTAGAATGGTTTACAAAGCTCTCACCTGGTATCCATAAATTTGATGAACTTGTGCAAAAATTTATCCATCACTACTCCTACAATATGTTACATACAGTCACTATGTTGAGTTTGTGCAACACTAAGCAATACACCGACGAACAATTTGTTAAGTTTCTTCAAAGGTGGAGAAAAATGTTCACAAGATATCCTAGACAGATACGTGAGTCTGATAAAATTGACATCTTCATTAACAACTTGGTTCCTGAAATGAACTACACAACTCAGATGCAAAGGTACACTTCCTTTAGTGCCTTGGTCGACAGTGCCATCAGGATTGAGGAAGTCCTTGTGAAGAAAGGTGAACTCACCTTGTGTAAAGACACCAAATCGTCTAGAAATGAAAATGACAAGGAAAAAAGTAAATACTGGAATAAGAACAAGAATATGGTTAATGATGGCATAGTTGGATCATCCGAGTACAAACCCAAGGAATCAATATTTAACCTCTCTAGTAGCATCCAGGCTGCTAAGATCAATACCAATGTTACAAATTCAACCAAGAATACCCAAGAGGTTCAAAAGGACAAAGCCCCATGGATGCCAAGATCTAAGCACAATTTCACTCCTCTTGGAGAACCCCTTGCAGATGCATTGAAAACATTGGTTGCCCACAAAATTATCACAATAACCGGCTCTACGCCCTGGGAACCAACAGCTAAACCCAAGTGGTGTAATGATAACCACTATTACGAGTACCACAAGAACAAATGACATTTGACTAATGACTGTATGAAAATGAGATATGTGATCCAATATTTAATTGACAACAAGACTATCACAGTCGATGAGCATAAATTGAATGATGACCATATATATTTCAAACAACCTTTGCCTTCCTACAAAAATGGGGAAACATAAAAAATCCAAGGATCTAAGGTGAACAATACCTATACAAGTACTGATAATGTGATTCACATGCTCAAACCTGGGGATCAATTTGTTAACATTATCATTATCAAAGACCAGGATGTTGAGTCTGCCAATATTTTTAGTCATTATCAGTGAAAGGTTACTCTTAAGGGGGTCACATCCTCATCTAAGAAAACTGTTACACTAGAAAACAAACTATCAACTTCTAAGAAAACCACTTTATCACTCCCAGCTGTGAATTACAATCTGGTTGATCAACTACAACAAACCCCTGCTCAGATTTCCACTTTGGAATTACTTAAGCTATCACCATCACACAAGGAGATTCTTGAGACCACTCTTTTAGAAACTAATGTACCCAAGTACCTTGACATTGATTGGTTTTAGACCATGGTAAATAATCTAACTTCTCCCCACTACTTATCCTTCTCAGAGGAAGATGATAAAGCAATCAGTCACCCTCATAATCAACCTTTTCATATCAAATTTCTAATCCACAAGCATAGGGTCAAATGTGTTTTGATAGATGGAGGTGCTGGTTTGAACATTTGTACACTTGAGCTTGTAACAACATTGGGTTTCTCAGAACATGATATTGATCCTAAAAGAGAAATAACTATAAAATAATGTGACAAGGAGGAGAGGTCATCAAAAGGGTTCGTATTACTTCCTATCAGAGTGGGGCCAATTGAGCAATATGTCACTTGCCAAGTACTAGATTAATGTGCCCAAGGACCTTGACGTCGATTGGTTTCAAACCATGATAAATCATCTAACTTCTCCCCACTAATTATCCTTCTCAGAGGAAGATGATAAATCAATCAGTCACCCCCATAATCAACCTTTTCATATCGAATTTCTAATCCACAAGCATAGGGCCAAACATGTTTTGATAGATGGGGCTGCTGGTTTGAACATTTGTACACTTAAGCTTGTAACAACATTGAGTTTCTCAGAACATGCTATTGATCCTAAAATAAAAATAACTATAAAAGCATGTGATAAGGAGGAAAGGTCATCAAAATGGTTAGTATTACTTCCTATCAGAGTGGGGCCAATTGAGTGATATGTCACTTGCCAAGTACTAGAGCTACCTCTGGAATACAACATTTTACTAGGGAGATCAAGGATTCACAACATGCAGGTGGTCCCCTCTACATAGCACCAATGTGTGAATTTACCACACAACATGGTGGACATATCTATTTTAGCTGATAAGAATTACTCTTGAAATGCTTTAAAACAAGAATATAGCATAGTTCCCCACAATAAAGAAGCATCCAATAGACAAACCTCTACAAGTTCTCGAATAGCGCTCATGAAGAGCTTCGAAGAAAAGATAAAAATAAAGAAAACAAGAATGGGGGAATATCAATTGACTAACCTCCCCACATCCTCCAGATCTTATGGGATGTCATCTCCATCATTTCAACCCTCTAGCAGTAAAAAATTGGAAATACATGAAGGGACTGGTATGGTAAAAGCTCGCATCTCTCTCTCAGAAGAAAATGAGGAAAAGGTTGTTCTGGCATGGCTTTATAAAGATGAGGACCATGACCAAAGGATCAAACATGTTGAAATTTTCCTGAAGAAATATGGGATTGGTTATCAACTTGCGCAAAAAGTGGGCTACAAAGGGAAAGGACCTTTGGGCAAAGGTAAAGGGTTGCTGGAACCATACATGCTGACTTTCACAGTCCTACAGACAAGAAAGGGTTAGGATACTGTGAATAGGGATCCCACCCTTCCATTATAAATAGCCCTACCAATCCTCACACAAAAATATTTGAGGATGAGAGTGAGGAAGAAGCAAAGTTTGTTCCATTATCTTTTGAAAGACTGCTTCACATTCAAGATCTTGGATACCAAGGGGAACCTTACATCCCACAATCATTCAAGGATCATTATAGAACTCTCTTCAAACCAAATGAACCCACATCTCCGCTACTACAGGTGGAAGGAACACCAAATCACACCCAGCAAGGTGGCTTATCTATGGATGAATCCAATCTAGAACAAGAAACCGAATCTGCAGATAGACATCCCAACTGGAGGCAACCTATTTCCATCTCTCACATACTAGATCTCCCTCATTTCATAGATGACCAAGTGCATGCCCTTTAGGAAGCTCCAAATCGCCTCACCCAGATTTAGAAAAGTATGCAACATAAACGACTACACCATAATGAGGCTCAACAGGAGGCAGATTGTAATAACCCCGATGAAAGTGAATTCATCTCTGAAATACTATCCCAATATTTGGGGGCATCTAACCACAGTAAAATTTTCTTTAATTATGGGGACAATGAGGGGAATGAATTAGCCAGACAATAGCTTAATCGGGGGCAAACTGTAGCTCCTACCCATGTGTTAAATCCACCTCACTATGTTGAAATAGATTCTAATGAATATGCATGGGATTATTTCTATGATGCCATTGTGAATATTGAGATGGATGTCATCCATAGGTATGCTCCCCAATTTGAGCTAGGAAAAATTTCTAATGTCGCTCAATCTTCTGACTCAGATTCTGAAGATGATGAAAAACACCCCTTCCTCCTAATATAAATTGGAAGTTTGGAGATGGTAACGGAAATAATCTTCCTTAGACAATTCCAAACTCTGAGGAGGAAGATGGAACAACTTTAAGCCTTGCAGATATTGGCATGATCCCTCATTCACACCCCAGGTCCACTTCAAGAATTGAAGTTGTACCGTTAAGGACTTTTTTGGAAGGGATGGATTCTTGCAAAGAGAATCAAAATGCTAATGCTAGGTTAGTTGGGTCAAACTCACACAATACTAACAACTACTCCAATATTAATACTAGGATGAGTCACATTCTAGGTAGTCCTTCAGAGAGTTCTTTTTTAGATCTTCTCTTACCAGTCGTGAACCGTGATCTTGATAACATAGCGTTATCCTTGGAACCTGTTGGACCTCTACCCCTTGTTCATCCTGAACTCATTGAATGGAACTCGACCGAACCTTTAAACCTGATCAAATCACCCAATGACTACACCTTAGATTTCTACTTGAATGCCATTCAACCCCTCACCTCTTCCACCAATGAAACGAGTGCAAGTATGACAGAGGGGGACATCAAGTTTCTCAGCTTGAAAAAGAAAAAGAGGTCCGACGGTGAAAACCACTTCATGACAGTGTCAGAGCCAAAAATAGTATAAAAAAATGGCATAACCAATGTGGAAAATCTCTCCGAGGCACCAAAGGATGGGAAACTTGATCTCCTACGTAATCATTTTCAAGAGCGGTCTTTAGTATTGATAGAACCTACACAACTAGTCAATATGGGAACAACAGAAGCACCATAGTTGATATATATGGCACAATCTCTATCTAAATAAGAAAATTATGAATTCACTCAATTCTTCATAAAGAAGAAAATCAACTTTTCTTGGTCCTATTCAGACATGCCAGGGCTAGACACAAATTTGATCATGCATCATCTGTCAATTTCTCCAGGGGTCAAGTCGGTCAAACAAAAGCTTAGAAAAATGCATCAAAATGTGGCACTACTACTCAAATCTGAATTCATCTGTGCTATAGCACATCCGATTGGATAGCTAACATTGTTCCTATTTCTAAGAGTGACAAATAAATCTAGGTTTACATAGATTTTAGAGATTTGAACAAAGGTTGTCCCAAGGATGAATTTCCATTACCAAACATTGATATGATCATAGACCTTATAGATGGATGTGAGATATATTCCATGATGGATGGTTTTTCAAGATACAACCAGATAAGGATAGCTCCTGAAGATCAAGAGACAACCTCTTTCACATCTTGGCCAATTTTTGTTGGAATGTCATGCCTTTCGGTCTCAAGAACGTAGGGGCAACGTATCAAAGGGCCATGACCACTATATTCAATGATGAGATGCACAAAACTTTGGAAGACTACATGGATGATATCTTTCAAAAAATCAACAAAAATAATTACTCACCCGGATGCTCTAGCAAAGATTCTTGACCGGATTGAACAATTCAAACTCAGGCTAAATTTTAAGAAGTGTGCTTTTGGGGTGACCTCCGATAAGCTTCTAGGGTATATTGTCTCAACCAAAGGGATTGAGGTTGATCCTAAAAAAGTAGCAGCAATCATGGAAATGCAACCACCTTGAAACATCAGTCAAGTTAGGACTCTACAAGGAAAGCTCCATTCAATCTGACGGTTTATCTTACAACTAGCAGACAAAGATAAACCTTTCACGAAGACATTACATAAGGTAATAACCTTCAAATGGGATGAAGGGTGTGAGAAAAGTTTCCAAAAAATCAAAGAATATTTAACAAATCCATCTGTGTTAATGAATTCGATACCAGGAAAGCATCTTCTTCCGTATATTTTAGCAACAGAAACATCAGTGGGAGCCCTATTAGCACAACACAACGAGACATGAAGAGAAAGGGAAATATACTACATAAGAAGAACAATGGTTTCATATGAGCACAACTACACCATCATTGAGAAATTTTTTCTAGTTGTGGTATTTACTTCTCGAAATCTCAGACACTACGTGATGGCACATTCTATCAAGTTAATTGCTAAAATTAATCCTTTGAAATACTAGTTGAAAAAAGAAAATCTCACCAAATGATTGGCTAAATGGGTAATGATACTCAACAATTTTGACATTGAATATGTGGATAGAAAATTCATCAAAGGACAAGTTATTGCCAATATTTTGGCAGATTCTCCTCTTTAAGATAATCAACCCTTGCTTATAGAATTTCTTGATGAAGCTATCTTGCATCTCATGGAGCATGCATGGAAGATGTTCTTTGATGGATCAATTAAACAACAAGGGTCTGGTGCTGGAGAACTCTTCATTACACCACAAGGTTACAAGATCCCCAAAACATATAAGATGATGTTCCCATGCACAAATAACATTGTTGAGTATGAAGCTTTGGAAAATGGATTTAAGATGACCATTGAGTGGAAGATCATAGAACTACATATCTATGGTGACTCTCAGTTAGTGGTCAACCAAGTTAATGACCAATACCAAACCAAAGATGAAAATGTCATGCCATATAAAAGGATGGTTGACAATCTCAAAAACTACTTTTTGTTTATCACCTTTTAACAAGTACCAAGAGCATCAAATAGAGTCGTTGACGCTATGGCTACTCTAGCCTCAATGCTACAATTAGAGGAACATAAATTTCACTATGAATTCCAGGTGGAAGAACTCCCCTTTCCCACATATGACTCTCTTGAATCCCAAATTGTGTGTTTGATCGTGGGCACTGAACCCTCCACATAGCTAAATCTAATCTCACCTCCATGACCAAACTATCCTTGATGACCTATCCAAAAATGAGAAAAGAAGCCTCATAAGAAATGCCTCGCAATACTTAATCATTGACAATGACTTGTATAGAAGAGGTCTTCACGATACTCTCCTTAGGTATCTAGAATGTGACGAGTCTGGGCATGCACTAAAGGAGGTCCATGAAGGTATCTGTGGGTCTCACTCAAATGGTCTTTCATTAGCTAAGAAACTCATGTAGGTAGGTTACTACTGGCCCTACATGAAAAAGATTCTATTCAATTTGCCAAAACTTACAAGAAGTGCCAAACTCATGGTAACCTGCTTCATGCTCCCATGCATGAGCTATTACCTTTTATCACCCACTGATCATTCTAACAATGTGGCTTTGAGCTAATAGGGAAAATGTATCCCTCCTCATTCAATGGACACAAGTTCATTATCACTGCAACAAAATACTTTACAAAGTGGGTTGAAGCAGTTCCCCTCATTAAGGCAACTAGAAAACAAGTCTCTATGTTCATCCTGAACTATATCATCTGCAGATATGGGATACCCTCCTCTATCATCACTGAAAAATGGAGGAAAATTAAAAAAAAAAAGATATGGATGAATTGTGTGATAAATTCAAGATTACTTAACGATGTTCTTCTATTTACTATCCTCAAGGGAATGGATAGGCTGATGCCTCTAATAAGAATATATTGAAGATTTTGCATAAAACAATAAGTAAATCGGGGAAGGATTGACATCTACAACTCAATCCCACCTTATGGGCTTATAGAATTAGCATTCGCACACCCACATGGGCAACGCCATTTTCCTTGGTATATGGTGTAGAAGTTGTACTGCCCATTGAAGTAGAGAAACCCTCACTTCGAGTTTCCTTGCATGGACTCATAAAAGATGAAGACTATCAGATTTATAAAATCCAGGAACTTGAGTTACTTGATGAAAGAAGAAGAGAAGCATTCGACCACCTATGGGTCTATCAAAAAATAATGTCTAGAGGTTACAATAAGAAAGTAAGACATCAAGGATTCTATGTTGGAGATCTTGTACTAAAAGAGAATCCAAAGAATCAACAACATCAAGAGAAAAAGGGAAAGTTTGAACCCAATTGGCTGGGTCCCTTTGTGATCACTATAGCTTTTGGATCTTGAGCCTATCAACTGTCAACTCCAGATGGGGAAAATTTTCTCGACCCCATCAACGCGCTCCACCTGAAGAAGTTCTATAGCTAGAAATTCTGAGCAGTACATGTACAGAGAAAATGATCATGAAAAAATATCAAAAACAACAAAAAGTAGGAAAGCCAAAAACATTTGAAAAAATTCCTAAAAAAATGATCATCTTGGTGAAAACCTGGAAAACAAGTGCCTTGATGGATCAGCAAAAAAAATGAAAAAGAGAAAAATAAAAAAAAAGTAAAAAAGCAAAAAAAAATTGAAACAAGGAAAAAGTGCCTTGGTGAAAACCTGGACACATGCGCCTTGGTAGAAAAAATAGAAATAATCCAAGCGGTGAAAAATTGGCAATGGGCGTCACTTGTAATCAACACTTCATCTATCAATGTGCCACTTGACTATTATGACCTCGTGCAAGTAGTAAAGTTGGCATCTTAAGTTTGGAACCAATTGACCTCTTGTGTCTTAGGGTTGTCTCTTGGTTCTCAAGTCAACATACCTTTTCAGTTGTCCTGCTCATCACTATTAGCTACCTAACTATTTTAGTCACTAGACAGTTTGCCTATGACATCACTGGTGTTTTTCAAAACCTTAATCAAACAGTGTTTCTTAACACAACCTATTTGGACACATCTGTGTTTTTCAACACACTTCAGGTAAAATGCTCAAAAAATTGGCTCATCACAAGAACAACGATGTTTCTCAATACTCACGCAGACACCTTACACAGACTGAATGTTTGCTGAAAGATTTTCTAGATTGTTGTCTATTATCAATGAATTTCATGTCATTTTCTTTGATTTCTTCCTATTGGTGCGGTCCCAATGATTCTTTGCGTTAAGTGAGTAGGGTGTATGTGGTAAGAGATTCCATATCAAGGTCGATAAGATTCACATCCCTCGATCGTACTTCCTTGCATGCGAAGGTGGGGTTGGAACTATCTCCTTTCTTGTTAATCTGCATGTTTACATAAGGACGCACTCATGGTTATCTTGGCTCTGAATGCCTCAGTACTGGTGTATCCTTGCGATATCAACTAGAGACAATGTTCAGGTCATCCTGGTCCTTCTACCTAGATGTTTATGTTTTTTCCCATATTTTATCCGATGAAGGTCATACTCATATCCTTATGGTCGTAGTGGCACTATTAAGGGTTGTATTGGCTCCAATGTCCCAACTGCCCGATGATGAAAATAAGGACTACCAAAACTAGTGACTTGACTACTCATGTTGTGTAGGGTGCACTTCATTCCTAGGCTTGCATTCTAGCATTATAACAAAGAATTATTTTGCGTAGGAGCAAGTGGGGAGCTATCACTCCGATCATAAAATCCTTTGACAAAGTGATCAACTGCATTTTATCTCCTTAAGGTTATCTATCTGCAAAACAGACAGTTAAAAGCAACAGAGCATGTTCATAGCGAATAGAATATTAGGATACAAGAAAATCACATGTGTAACTAAGATTCTACTGCACATCATGTTATGCACCATGAACTACTCAAAGCAATGATAAATACTGCTAATATGCTTAGAAATAAAAAATGACAAAGTAATGCCATAAAACAATAAATAGAGCACAACGACAATCATATATATATATATATATATATATATATATAGTCTCAGTGTATACAAAAAAGGTACTCTGACAAATCTCGAGAAAAAATGTGCATCCTAGATGCAAATGAATCATATACAATAATGTGGATCTCAAAAAATAGTAAAGGATAAGATAAGAAGTGGATAACCAGGTCCCGCTTCCTCCCTCTGTGCCATTTTAGGGGGGAGGAAGAGGATAATCTACTCTCAGTGGAGGGCGTGCTCCTTGAGATCATGCTAGGCAATGAGAATATGGTAGCACCTACTGTGCTACAAGAACTGCAACACTAAATGCTATTGCATAGTAGGCTGCCTTACTAGTCTAATGAGTAACCTCCCTCTGAAGAGAAGCACACTCAGCCATGAACCCCTAAGTCAATTCTTGGATCCTATCACGTCTCTCGACAATAGTGTGGTCTCGCTCTGCAATATGTTCCCGCGCAACCACTAGCTGTGTTTGTGAGGCTCTAACATGTCCTCTCAGTGTGTGGATCATATCCTACACAGTCTGATCTCTGTACTCCCTCCTCCTCCTTAGCCTGTGTAGCTCTAAGTTGGTAAACCTATCAAACTGCCTCATCAATACCGAGATTTGGTTGTATGTCTCTCATCTCCTCATCAATGTATTGTGTGGCAGGTATCTCAACACCAACTGAACCAAGGGTGCCTCCCTCTCCACACTATCACTGCTGACCAACTCTAGGTGCTCTGTTGGAACTGGGACCTAAGGTACCACCTGCTCTTAAAGGAGGTGGACCCCTCTGTGGTCCTGGACCCCTCTTTCCACCTTCCCTATGAGCTACATCTCCTTCATCAATTTGAGGTGCTCTCTCCACCAGATCTGTGAATCTAGGGAAGGGATATCGTGCAAAATGATCCATGTACTCGGGTGTAACCCTTGCATCTATGATAGCCTCCAATTAATCCTAGGATGACCTGTGTATCCCTATCATCTCTTGTACAAAAAGAGCCAAATATAGTCTTAGAGACCACCCTTGGCACTCCTCATTGATGAAACAAGCATAAACAGTGCACTCTTGTGGTATGCTCTGCCGATAACCATACTGGCACAATACTCGTCCAACCATGAAACACTCAATGATAGATGAATTCCTCCCAAGAAAAGGACAGGAAACAAAGAAATATCTCCTCTGACCTCTCCTATTAGTCCAGGCCTCTATCCCTATGTAGGGCCTCCAAACAATCAAGATGAGATCATCTAACTAGCATCTCCAATAGTCAGTCTTCCCCAAGTCAGGCCGTGTCAGGAAATCTACATATCTGTACACTTAGGGTTGTCCATCTTGTCATGGATCCTTGGTCACTGGCCTACATATTGGGAGATGTTCCCAAGTCCATACCTACAATATCAATACTCCTGTAGCCATACCTCGACCACCCATATATGTAACCTTATGCATCTCATGATACATATGTGCCAAGATGCACTGGCCCCAACCCAACTTCTCTAGTTGGGTCATCAGTCTCTCCAAAAACCTACCCCATCTGCAAAGGAACCCCTGCTGGATCCTATCCGCCATCAAGAAGCAATCTATAAATCCCATTATAACACAAGCAAGGGGATAGTCGGTACCATACTGACCCAACATGCCATCCCAAGATATGGCTCGATCCAAGATAGTGTGATCATGGAACACCTGCATAAGTGCATTTACACCCAACTAAGGCGCTACATCATACTCAACTTTCTCTCCTATGAACAAAATCCAAAGAATCTTGTAGACATCCTCAAGATTGATGGTCATCTCCTCGGTTGGCAGGTACAAAGTATTGTGCTCACTGTGGAATCTCTCCACCAACACTATCAGTAACCCATGGTTCACCTAGATGTCAGGCATGTGGGTCAACCATCCAAAGCCATGATCTCTCAAATGACCTCTCTGATCATCTGATAAGTTCCTCACCAACCGCATGGTGGGAGGATATGTCGAAGGAAAATGGATATCTAGAAACTGCGCTTGCAAGAAGACAAACAGTGAAAATACATTAGTAACTGAGTAAAGGCAAGCTACATTCAACATGCAATGATCATACAAAATGACAAATAGGCTAAGAAATCAAGAAAAAACTGTAATCGACAAGAGAACTCTTCAAAAAAGTACCATTGCCTCCCAAATGAAAAAGTACAACAAAGGGTCACTGACATCAAGGTTCATACGAGTCAGGATTGTATACCATGCGATAATCTAGGCCAAAATGACAAATCTAATGGATCCATATGATAAAGTAAGTTTGTATGAAGGTGCTCGTGCAACAAGTGAGTGCTCATCGTGTGACACATCTAATGGATTGAAACGACAAAATATTTTTTCCTAGTTTGTCATATGATCCCTCCCATCGGCCCGTACAATGAATCAGGACCCTATAGCCAAAAATGTTGAAAACTTGTAAAAATCTATGTAAAACATTAAAAATTCAATGCGAAGGTGAAGTTAATCAGTTACTTACTAGAGGCGGGTAGTCTTGCGGCCATTCGTACCTCCACATGATCTCAAATTGATGATTTTCTACTGGCACCACCATTTTAACACAAAGAAAGATTCTAGAATTTTAAACTTGAACAGTGAAAATGATTTGAAAATGACCCCATCGGGCCTTACATAGGTTTTGACCTAATTTTTGAAAGTGCTCTGATGGACATGAAAATTACACCCTTGGCTAATCGGATAGCTCTGAATCCATTTTCAAGATCAAAATTCAAATCTGATGAAAGTTTGCTAGTAAAAAACATAGATTAATCTATTTTGTCAAATGCAGTCGATCGCTGACATTTTCCTCATAGGTTTTCACTTTGAGATTAATCCTAATTGATCCTATCAAGCACTTCTCACTTCAATCCAAAAAGTCAACCTTAATCAACTCTTGGTCAAACCTAGTCAACTAGACCTCAAAATAGGCTTGTACCTCATTTCCTCAATGATTTTTTGATCTATCAGGCTTGTGAATATCCCCTCATTTTGATTTCACTCTCAAGGGGGCAATATCATTATATCAACAATTTGATTCACATCAACAAGTTAAATCTCTATGGGCATCATGCCCTGACTTAAATCAAGATTAATCTATGCATCAAGCAATCAAAATCCCTAGGGGCAATCAGGTTCATCACACCATATCAATCTGATAACCTCTCTCAATCATGTAATAGGCTTCATCAGGACCCATATCATGTCAATTATCCTAAAGAAATCAATCAAATGGAAATCAGTCTCATCGCACCATATCAAGTTGATTCGTCATTCAAAACCAATCTGAAATAGAGAAATCTACTTGAAGGACGAACATTCAGTTTAATCGCTTCACATAAAGCTGAATTCTCAAAATGCTTTTATCATTCTTTGCTCAATCAAGCCTGGAGCCGATATTTCTGGTTCTCCCTATCAGTCTTCACTCAATCAAGTTCAGAGCTGATATCATCAAAACTCAATCGATCTTCATTCACTCAAGTTTGAAATTGGTTCTGATCAGTGAAATAGTTCCATCGCTTCATATCAAGCTATTTTTTTATCCAATCAATCATCATATGTTCTTTGAATACACACGCTTCTCACACATCAATTCAAAGAGGGGCAAATGTAATCACCAAAAATTGCTCTAGCAAACCTATAGCCCCTATTTGTGATTAATTGGTCTTAATAAAAAATTAAATCAAAGACATTCATAAGCTGGACCCTAAGCCCTAATTATGAGAGCATTTAATCAAAATTGCTTACATAATTTTAATCCTAACTTGTTGAATCAAATCATTAATCGTGAAGCCTAAAATACTTAAATTACATAAAACATTGGAATAAATCAAAAATTCCTAAAGTCCCTTTTAAATCAAAAGAACCCATTCACACATGTGTGAGCACATGAAAATCAAAATAAAGCAAATAAAAGGGAAAATACCAATTTTATCTTATTCTCCACAAGGTTGACCAAGAAAATAACATGGATTGAGGAAATTTGCATCTCCACCATTGCTCATTTCCTTTTGCCTCTTAATCTCTACCGCTTACCTCTTGGAATTTCTTATAAAAGGGATAGCTTCCTTGTTCAACTTCACAAGAAGAATCAGAGAGTATTGTTATAATGTTAGTTTCATTCTAGGGTTTTTATTCTAGATTCTTATCTCTTTCTCTCATAGTAGTTTACTTGCACTTATGCATTTGTAGTTTCATTTCTTAGTTTAATGGCATCTTAGATTTCCTTCCTAGATTAATGGTAGATGCATTTCTCATTTCATTGATAGTTTGCACTTACATTGTAGCTTCATTCTTCATGGTTAGCTTCATTCTTTCATTTGAATCTTCCATCTTGAGGTAGTCAAGTCACTGATTATCCAACTAGGAAGCAATAAGATGATTTCAAGGGTGTTAATGCAGCATTTTGATTCTTTATTTGATGTTAAACCTTTTGATGTCATGGTTTATTGAAGTGTTTGGTTGTAGATTTGGTCACACATTATACCACACACACAATTGTAACTAACAACTACCCAGCTGACAATCTTAATAATCTGCCAACGAGGCTTATGAACTACCACAACTTGAATATTGTCATCATGGATTTTGTAGATATGACAAAGATTTCTATGCATTCAATACATACAATGATATATAATCATCATCAATGTAGATCGTATAAAATAGAAAGATCCATTCGCACACAAGCTACAAAGCATTTGAATAATCTATTTGCAGATAATTAACAATGTATACAAATTGAGCAAGTATTGCTACCATTAATTACTCCATCAAACATATTTTTTCTACTGTCTATTCATAATCATATTAATATATTCAAACTGGATGTTGATTTGACATTAATGAAAAACTAGTGTAACAGATATAAACATTTGTATCACAAATTGCTTAACCTATTTCTCATGGTGATTTTCAAAGGATTTTATTTAACAATTTGGAAAAAGACATTACAGATAAGCTTCTGTTTCCTGATTTCACACCTTTCGCACAATTGTGAACAACACTTTATATCAATTTCAAGTGATTCAATATGAAAACTCTTCATTTTTTACTTAATTACATTGGAAAGGAACCTAATTCAATCCATCCACAATGCTTGTCAATTGAAAACCATAAAAACTGTGACAGTACAGTAACTGCAACTCTTTTATTGCTTGGAAATTGTAACCAGAGAAATTCCAACCTTCGTACAATTTCATGGAAGTCCTTAAATAGGATTCTTCTACCTAAGACAAATGTTCTAACCAAACCATAACTACCTTTGGGCACAAAGAAACTGTTTAGGAAAATGTTGTCGTTCAACATTTGAAAGTTGCAAATGTTGCTCAAGCAACATTTTGCACTTTTTACAATTTTTACTTCTCCATTGTTCTAACCCCATGCGTGGGTTCCATAAAGTCGGAAACCATGTCCTAAGAATTAATACACCCCCAAAATGTTCTTCTAAGCATTTTTATTTCCAAACACACGTTTAGTCCCATTTTGTCTATCAGGACATTACAAAGGTCACTTGGACCAAAAACCACATAACTCAACAGAAACTCTCCTAAAACATTTAAAATTAATCCTAAACTTTCCTAAAAAACCCCATCAACCATTAAAAGAAATTTCACAAAAAAATGGAGGGCTCCATCCCTAGGTGCTCTTCCACCATGCCCCCCTTGCACCAAGAAGTCAAGTTTCACCCGGAGCCAACAATACAATATCTATTCCCAACTTTTTGAATTTTGCTTCAACAACCCATGTAGCCTCTACTTCAGGAACATGTTTACATTTGATGAGGTGTTCCATGTACTAACCATGTCTAGTCTTCTTCTTTATTATGGAGTCTAGTACTGGGTGTAGTTGGTAAGGGGACATCCCTTGTAATATTTTCCAACTCATTAGAAATTTTTTTCTCTGTTGGTAGTGGACCTTTGTATGCAACTAAATCTTGAATATTGAATATGGGTGAGACTGCCAACTCTGGAGGTAGATCAATTTTGTATGCATTATCCCCATAATTTTCCAATAATTTGCAGGGACCAATCCTTTTCATCTGAAACTTGCTAGGTATTCCTTTCTTCAACCTGGATTTGTTCAAATGTACCATTACTAAATCCCCCACTTCAAAGTGCAACTCTGTTTTCTTTGCATCCACTTTAGTTTTTAATCTCTATGTTTTCTCTGAGTGTTTGTTTTACTTGGTCATGTGCTTCCTTCATTGATTGGGAAAAGTCTTCGGCATGTCCACTCTTTCCCTCCATGATTCCCAAGTCTCTAAGTTCAAAAAATCCTCTAGGGTGAACACCATACACTACTGCAAAATTACTTTTACCAATGGTCCTATTTATACTGTCAATGTAAGCATACTCTACCTATGGTAGGACTTGATCCCACACTTGTCCATACTCCTTTGTTAGGCATCTCATAAGGTTCCCTAAAACCTTGTTTATGAACTATGTTTGGCCATCTGTCTAGGGGTGATAAGTTGACCCAAAAGAAAGATTTGTTCCTAGCCTCTTCCACAATGTTTTGCAAAAATGCCCCATGAACTTGACATCTCTATCTGAGACTATGCTCAGGGTTAACCCATGGATTCTAAAAACTTCCCTAAAAAAAATTGGGCTATGTAACTTTAATCATGTGTTGTTTTTCATGGATGAAATGGCTCATCTTACTGAACCTATCAACAACTACAAAAACACTATCCATTGCAATGCTTGTCTTTGGTAACCTCACTATGAAATCCATACTGATACAGGAGGAGGAGGAGGAGGAGGAGAAGGAATGCTCAAAATCCACCATTGAAACTTCTATAACCAACAAAAAGAAACCTATTGTACAATGACTCCTCTTTCATTCCTCCAAGAAACAATTACTTTCCACATTTAGAAATCCCTAAGGAGCCATTTTACTATTTACAGTCTTCTCTGGTCCAAAGAACACAGAGCAGGAAGAACAATTTACATACAACCTCAAAAAAAAACTAAGAACTACTCCACTCCAAAAAGCACTATAAAACAACTCTAAGAACTTAATTACATTGGAAAGGAACCTAATTCAATCCATCCACAATGCTTGTTAATTGAAAACCATAAAAACCGTGACAATACAGTAACTGCAACTCTTATATTGCTTGGAAATTGTAACCGGAAAAAGTCCAACCTTCATACAATGCAATGGAATTCCTTAAATGGGCTTCTTCTACCAAGGACAACCAGTCAAACTGATCCATAAATTCCTTTGGGAACAAAGAAGCTTTTTAGCAAAATGTTGTTGAGCAACATTTGAAAGTTGCAAATGTTGCTCAAGCAACATTTTGCACTTTTTTACAAATTTCACTTCTCCATTGTTCTAACCCCATGAGAGGGTTACATAAAGTCAGAAACCATGTCCTAAGACTTAATAAACCCCAAAAATTTCCTTCTAATCATTTTTATTTCCAAACACATATCTTGTCTCATTTTGTCCATCGGGACATTACAAAGGCCACTTAGACCAAAAACCACACAACTCAACACAAACTCTCCTAAAACATTTCAAATTAATCCTAAACTTTCCTAAACAACCCCATCAACCATTAAAATACCTTTCACAACAAAATGGAGGGCTCCATCTAAAGGAGGAGGAGAAGGAGGAAGGGGAAGGGGAAGGGGAAGGGGAAGAAGAGGAAGATGAAGATGAAGAGAAAGAGGAAGAGGAGGAGGAGGAGGAGGAGGAGGAGGAGGAGGAGGAAGAGGAAGAGGAAGAGGAAGAAGAGGAGGATGAAGA
>MU224858.1:5461103-5476187 GCA_018584345.1 Thuja plicata
GGAGGAGAAGAAGAAGAAGAAGAAGAAGAAGAAGAAGAAGAAGAAGAAGGAAGAGGAGGAGGAGGAGGAGGAGGAGGAGGAGAAGAAGAAGACATTCATTACACATGCACTGCTTAAGCTACATAGCGGAGATCATACGAAAAGATATGGGTCTCTGAACTCCTACAATATCACTGATGGTGATGGAAAATAACTAACATTCATTACGCATGCACTGCTTAAGCTACATAAAGAAGATCATACGAAAAGATATGGGTCTCTGAACTCCGAAAATAACTGTGGGAGTACCAAAATCATCCCCACACTCTATCCTCTTCTATCTACATTCCATCTTGGTGATGTGGGCACAAAGCCAATCCATGCCAAGATCTAAATCATATGAACGTAGAGGTGTAATGTGAAGATCATAAGTAGTGGGCATATCTCCTATGTGCATCTAACAACCTCTAACAAGGGATGTAATAGACACTCTAGCACCCAATGCTAACTCAACCTCCCAACTAACATCCTGCCTAGCTACCACTAGCTCGCAATGCTCCATTATCAACGGAGAAACAAAAGAATCAGTAGCTCCTGAATCAAACAAAATAGTAATGCTACTACCTTAGATCATACATGTAGCCTCTATAACAGTGGCCTGGTACTTTTCCTGGAAATTATAAACCCCCATAAAAAGTTGGTATGATCTACGCATGTATCCCACTGTGGGCTCTGAACTAGCCACTCTCAGACTGCCAGCTGTCTGCCCCATGAGACAATCCATAGCTATATGTCCCATGGCTCCACATGTGTAACATGGTCCTCGTGCATGGATATGTATCCCTTGTGGCCTAGACTATTGTTTTCCCCCAATCCTATTGGACCCACTGAAAACCACACCTAGTGAACTGCTAAGTCCTAGTTGGAGGTGTATAAGGTGCATGTGATCTTTGGTCTCGCTTGGGGCCCTGTGACTCCCACTACTTGGTCTTAGAGCTCTGTTATCCATGTGGTGGCCTCTATCTTTGACTCTGATGGGTCTTTTGTTGGTGCTGAGGGGTCCTAAGAGACCTTGATGAATGTCTTTGATTTCCCTTCCAATAGTATCTATGATATTCAGAAGTTTGAGGTGCGAGATTATGGTTCTGAGACCTATCACGTGAATCATGTGATCTAATATCCATCTCCTCGGCTATCATGGATCTCTCAATAGTAAAACATAAATATCCTAGAGTTACCATGCCTACCATACATGATATAACATGATTCAATCCCTTTATGAAGCGATTTACTTGTAATTTCTCATCCTGCATGTAGTCTACATATGGAAGGAGCTTGAAAAACTTGCTCTCATACTAGGCCACTATGAGTCCCCTCCGCTGAAGGTCATGGAGCTCATCTATATGAGGTTGTCTAAAATTCTCGGACAGATACCTGTCTCTATATCTCTCAAAAAAAGTCTCCCAAGTGAGGGTGTCTATGACCAAATGACTCTTAAACTATTCTTGCCTCCATAATGTAGAAGTAGTCCCTCTTAGTAAGTGTTTAGAAAATCATGATTTTAGGATTCTCCCATTAGAATGCAACCCAAAGCAATACTCCAAGATCAACAGCCAAGCCTCAACATCAATCCCATCTGTAGATCTTGTAAATGATGGTGGTTGTAGGCATAGAAGCTTCCTAATCTGATCTCATGTATCCTGGGGTTCTCTCTCAACCAATCGAGCCACTATCCCTGGTGGTGGCTTTGGTATATGCATTAACTCGCCCTCATGGTTGACCTGACCCTCTCCAAGTCTAGGAGGACTCCTACTCTTCTCTCGAGATACTTTCCTATGCTCCTCTGAGCCCCTATGCTCTTTCTACTAGCCCTCTAGTGGTAATATATCCATAATAATCCCAATGAGATTCTAGAGTGCATTCAATACATCTTGGTTTGGGTTTGGTGGTTGTTTGGGATGAGGTCTTTGCTCCTCTCCAATACCCTCTACCTCATGTTCTACATTCTCTCATGCCGCATAGGCATGTCTAGGACCTTTCCCATGCTGACGAGCTTGACAAGTAATGGGAGGAATTCTATAAGTACAAATAAATTTTTTTAGCAGAACATATTGGTTAAGGCTCCTAGTGTTGAATCCTGGCTTTGATACCAAAATGTCATGCCCAAAAGTTGACACCAAAAATACACTACAATTTTTTTTTAACATATGAATATAACTAAAGTCGCAGTTGCATAGGTTCAAGTGTTTTCTATTTCTATGCTATGTTACATCATCGATGAAATTGATATACTTCTATAGGTATGAAATTGACTAGGATTGAGGGTGGTCATGATAATTGTCAACACCCCTCGACACGATCACTAGAAGGAGTTTAGTCGAGTTTAAATAATCTAATCAGTTTTATTACTTTGAATCAAATCTGTTAATGAGGTACATTGCTATTTTTTATTGTAATTACATTAATTGAGTCCCCCTTATTCTAAGGGCCCGTTTGTTTGCTGGAATTGACTTAGAATTGGAAAATGGGAATTGGTGAATTGGTATGGCCAATTCCAATTTTGGTATAAAATGAGCATTTCTCCAATTCCACCTCTTGACCTGGAATTGGAATTGACTCATGGAATTGGAATTGAGAATTCAATTTTGAGAGTGGAAACTAATTCTTGTTTTCCAATTCCAGGTCAATTCCAATAAAAAAACGGGCCCTAAGGGTAAACATCTCATTAATCAGAGTGATCAATTTCGAGGTATTTAAATATATCCAATTAAATTAGATTTAAAATGTCATTTAATAGAGTTTAATGGGAAAATTATTAAATTACTATATCAAATTAAGTTACATTTACCCTTGAGTTAATCCATGTTCAAACGCAATTTTCACGTCTATTTAATTTAATAAAGTTATAACATTGTTTTTTATTTCAATAACTGCAGGTTTTGAAGGGACCCTGAAACCATTTAACAAAGCAAAGAAAAGATAAGAATGATAAACCCTAAATGACAAATTTCTGTCATAGATAGAGATAGAATACCAAAAAGGGCTAAAAGCCCAAATACACAATAATAGGTACAACCAAAAAAGAAAAAATTTGATACCAAAAAACTTCCAGCAAGACAAAACCAAAAAAACTTTCAACACTCAAATCAGTCCAACACCTTAAAACACTTCTCATATTCTACCATGTGGTTTTCCATATTATGGATTTCCACCATTTGATTTTCCATATTCTGGATAGAATCCCGAAAATTATTAATATCTTTGACTTGGGTCGCTGTCTTCTTTCTAGTACTAGATCTAGTCCAGGTGCCTGGGCCTGAAATCTAGAGAGCATGTTTCCCCTCTTTCTCCAAATTAGATTTTTCATTAGTGTTCCCTTCCAGCAGGGTGTGTAAGGATTTCAATTTATCAACAAAGGCTTTCATGCGCGATTTGATCAGGGAAATCAACTTTCTCAGCATAATATTGTTGTTGTTGATTTTCTTAGTTATCGGGTTAATCATGTTATCAATCATTTTACTTATCTTATCATCCAGCATAGTAGTGTTACCAGTTATCTTTTTAAAAACCTCATTACCTTGCTAATACATTTAAGCATCATTCTGCATCTTTTTGATGATCTCCTCCAGCAAGGTGTTTCTTTCTTCAAGGTCTTTGCACTTAGCTTGCAGTTCCTGAATATCATCCTGAACCCATTTGTCAATATTGTAACCATACATTGCTTTATTTATGTTTTCTTGGCGAAAGGAAATGTTGACTGTTCTTTTGACCTTAAAGTCCTAATCCCAAAGGTCTTCTCCCAAGCTTCTCTGCTTCTAGTGTATGTTTTCCTTCTCATCAGCGTTGTCCTTAGGGACCTCAAAAGGAGTAGAATTAATTTCACAATCAATGTGCTCATTTTGGGCTTCCTTGTCAAGGTCGACAAAGTTTTTGTCGTCTTGGGCCTTATCTGAATCTTCCAATTTATTAGTAGCAATATTCTCCTCTACATTTTTAGTATTTTCCTTTTCAATTTCTCTTTCCTCAGGTTCTTCAAGAACCGTCTTAGCCATGTTCTCCAGAGTGTTATCTTAGTTTTCTTTGTTCATCTTATTAGTCTCCTCCCTATCTTCCATATAATTGTTTTGATCATTGTCAATGTATGTTTCCATCAAGTTGTCAACTTGCTCAATTATCTCCTCAGAGATAGTCTTATCTAGATAAATTTATAACATTTTTGTTTCCATAATTTCATTAAATAATTGTTGATTACTAAACATCTCCGCTAGTTAATTAATTTCGGCGATTTATCTAAATAAACTCATTTTCATTATCACATATAATATCCAAGCTTTTGTTAAATCAACACTATCCCAACTTTATTAATATAGACACTAAATAATATGTCCCTTAATATCCCCTTTAAATTAGCTAATAATTACCTTAATGTTTTAAAAAGTCGCCTAAGTTTGCATTTAAATTAACACTTAATATTCAATTAGACGTGATATTAAAAATTTATAATACATTTAAATATGTTTGCAAAATAATTTCATAATTAACTTAATTAAACAATTTACCCTATAAGCCCCTTTGTTATTACATAATTATTTAACTCATTTATTATATATATATATATATATATATATTCACAAATTCATTATAAAACATTTGATAAATCAAAAGTCACATGTAAGGAGGGAAAAATAACCCCCAAAAGAGGCTTCCCACTAAAATTTGAAATTCAAGTACATTTATAATAATATTATACTAGTCTAACCCTAAACTAAGCCCTAACCCTGATTCAAAATTAGGGTTAGGGTTGAAATATACAACTACAAATAAAAACCCCATCTCCAAATTATTCTCTCTCTCACACTCCATCAAGAATCCAAGCAAAAACCTGCAAATATATAAAAAGAAGGGTTGACCATGGAGGCTCACCTCCCAACCTAGACCTTTACAAGGCCACCCCCAAATTTGGGGAACCAATAATAGATGGGAAATAACCATTTCAAAACACATATCTACAACCATAACAAAATATTGAACTCCCAAAACCCTTGGTTTCACAATGGATCACCTTTGACCCATGAAAAGGGGTGAAGGTGAAAAATGACCCAAATAGGAGAATCCATAAAAATACATAACATAGAAATGCCTTCACAAGGCTCATGAGCACATCCCAATCTTCTCATTTCACATATATAATTTCTTCCCTGATGACACAGCCCAACAGTGTAGAACAAAATAATGGCAACATGGAGCCCATACTCCATGCCTTATCCCTCTCCTCCATGAGGAGAGACTCTACACCATTTGGGCATTCCCAAAATCCCTTCACCCTCAAGGATCTCTTCCCTCCCAAGGGTGAGTATAGCCTTGCACACCAAAAACAACATACATTTAAAAACAAGAAGAAACAAGAACTCACAAAAAGAAATGCATACAACATCACAAGCTAACATACTACAAGAATTTATAATGCTTCAAGAAAATACACATAACATAGCCTTCCATGTCAAGTGAGAACCAACCTTACTCCAAGAAATAGAAATAATAAAGTTGAAGATGTGCTTTTCCCTTCCTTATCTTTTTCTCCCGTGGTCAAATCTCAATCTCACTAACTCAAACTAGAAGTCTCCAAGTTTAGAGAGTGGGCAATTGATGCAGGAGCATCTTGGGTTCTTAGCAATCCTATCTCAACCAAAAATATGTTTGTTTTTTCTTGGTGGATTGTTGGATACACTCTGTAACTTCTTTGGTGTTCTCGATTGAATGTTTTGTTGTTTCTTCACCGACCGCGATTACTATTTATGGCATGGCTTTACCAACCTGTCTAGGTGTGCTCGGTGGTTCTTTGTTTCCTATCTCACTGAGTGGGTTTTCTTTGTTGGCTCTTAGGGGCCAACATCTGCATTAAATTTTGGTCCCATAGTTAATGTTGGATCTATCTTTGGGGAATGTGTGGACCTATTTTGGGGTTGTTTCTCTTTCCTATGTTGGATCTTTGAGGCTGACCTCTTTAGGTGGCTATTGTATAAATATAGTATTATATTCTTAGTTTATGAGGACCATCAGTAGAAGTTAGAGATAACGTTAAGTTAGCAATATCTTGGAGGTCTAGGGTTTCTAGATCTCACATGTATGAGGACTCTTTTGTAATACATTTTTGATTGTATTGATCGTAACCAGGAAGGCCTTACAGCTTGACATGTATGAAATTTGATGAAGTAAACATATATATCTACATTCCTCTCTCTTTCTTTGTGTTGTAATCTTTCATGTTGTTTATTGTCATTCTCAGGTATTTTAAAATGTGTTCCCGGTGTTCCAAAAATTATATCATCTAGTGTTTCAGTTCTTTTTAGTTGTTGTTTTGATCCAAAAATATGTTGTGGAAACTTATGACATGGCTTATAATGTAACATGTTGACATGGCTTCTGATGTGACTTGTAGATCTTTCTATAGTGTGTAGAGGTTGGAAAATGGGCAGTTTCTCTCTACACGTTTGATTTATCTTCGGTGTTGTTTTAGCTATTGCAATTTTGGCATTGGGAAATGTGTGGCATGTTCTTGGTCCTTCTTTCTCCTAGGATGGATCATGTTTTCAGATTTAGGTTTGGGAGCTATATTTGTTGATTGTTGAAATGTTATATTTAGGTGTGTGTCTTGTACTTAATGGTTATCTCTTATCCAGATGGGTTCATACCATATAGGACGTATGCATTTAATGTTTATCTCTTTCCTATTTGGGTCCTCAATCTGGATGCTTTTGGCATAGGACTTATTTTCATTTTTATATTGCCTTGGCCGACATAAAATTTATTTATAATATCTTTTGGATTGGTCAACCTTGTTGTAATCTCCAATGATCTATCTTTTATATAAGGACTATTGGTTCTTTGGAAAAATGTAAGAGTGAGTTGTGAAGGAAATAAAGTGTGTGAACCAGTGAAGTTCAATAATCAACAAAGAAGAGTTAGTGGCAGAGAAGAAAAGGTAGTAACAATTTGTTGCTAAGGTGGACAATGTTTTGCAGATCAGTTTCATTATCAGGAGAATCTATATTTATCTACTTTGGGGAGTCGTGTGTACTTTAAGAGAGTGAGTCTTGGATACACAAGTATTTTTCTATATCTTGCTACTTTGGTAGTGACCCTTTATATGCAAGTCTAGAGTAGTGAGATCCTATTTGTATGGTACGAAAGGGAGCCTTCTTATTTGTATTCATTATTGTATTGGAAATGAGCCTTCTTATCTATTTTTATTGTTTTATTGGTAGTGAGCCTCTGGTTACTAGTCTGGAGTAGTGAGATCCTATCATCTTTTGTAATTAGATTATATACTTCAGTGAATTATCTTTGTGGGAAATTTATCGCCATGGTTTTTCCTAGTTTGGGCTTTCCACATATAAATCTTGGTCTTCTTGTATTGTCAATTTTTTTCTTTACTTGCGTATTATTTCATGTGGTGATTATTGAAGATAGTTGTTGAGGTTTTGTTTTATATTGATTCAAATCTAGGATAAGTCAATTTTGGTGTATGAAGAATATTTGAAGACAAAACAAGAAATATTGATGAATCTCAAATAGAACTATGAAGTTTTGATGAAAGAAGAAGATGAGAGTGTTGAAAGCTACATTTATTGAGCTACTGGTATTGTTAATGGAATCAAAGCTCTAGGTGGACATCTAGAACACACAAATTTTATACTCAATATCTTAATAACCTTACCAAAGGAATTCATACATGTTTCATGTTCAATAAGGGAAGCAACGATCTGATTCAATATTCAATTGATCAACTTATTGGTTCACTTTTTGCATTTAAGATTGCAGAAGTAGAAAGAGAAAAAAGGAAGACTACTTTAAGAGCTATTGAAGATGTTGAACCGAAGATATGCAAGATGTTGGAGGAAGTTGAAGCTTATCTTTCAAGAAGATTCAGGTGAGGTATTGATACATACAAAGATAAGTTACCTTTCAAGCGTTTGTTTATGGAAGGATAGGACATATTGCTAATGATTGTAAGTATGAGGAATATCTTACTGAATCTAAAGATGATAGTTAAAAGAAAAATTCTAAAAAAATAATGGGCATCAAAGACATGAGTAAAAATATTTTTTGTTCCATATATGAAGGAACATTCCTCTAAAGAAAATAATATTAGAAGAACTATTGAGGATTCTTCATTTTTATCTATTTCACAAAGAAAATAATTTAATAGAGAAGAAATTTCATTCCATGCTAAGGTTGTTGTGGGTGCATGGATTATAGATTCTGGACGTTCAAATCATATGATAGGAGACAAGAAAAGATTTATAAAGCTAGAAAAGTTTGATATAGGAGAAATTAGATTTGCAGGAGACGAAAGTGCACAGATAAAAGGCATAGGAAAAATTTCAATTGATGGTAAGCACAATATTGATGATGTTTATTATGTTGAAGGGTTGAAACATAATCTCTTGAGTTTCAATCAAATGTGTAAGAAAGGCTATGAAGTGTTGTTCAAGAATTATGGGTGTGTTATTAAAAGAAAGAAAACTAGTAAGATAGTTGTAGAAGGTTTTAGGACTATTGGTAATATTTATTATATAGAAGACAAAAGTGAGAATTTTTATTTTCTAACCCAATGTAATGAAATTTGGTTATGGCATAAAAGATTAGACCACGTGAACTTTGATAACATTGTCAAAATAAGAAAAAAATGAAGTTGTTAGAGATTTGCCAAAATTATCAAACCCATGGATACTGTTTGTAGAGAATGTCAAATTGGAAAGAAGACAAGGAGACCTTTCAACAACAAGGAGTATTAATCAAGAAGACCTTTGGAAATGGTCCATACTAAACTTTGTGGACCAACAAGAACAAAAGGACTCAATGGATAAAGGTACCTTATGTTGTTAATTGATGATTACTTTAGGATGACCTGGGTTACTTTTCTAAGAGAAAAGTCTGAAGCATTTTGAAGGTTTAAAATTTTCAAATCAATGGTTGAGAATAAAATTGATTATAAGATTAAATGATTAAGATCTAATAGAGGTGGAGAATTCACATCAAAATAATTTAATGACTTTTTTTTATATGAATGGAATAAGAAGACAATTTTCTACACCAAGGACTCATCAATGGAATGGGGTAGTTGAAAGGAAGAATAGGAAAATTGTTGAAATAGATAGAACTATGTTAAAAGATACTAATCTGGCTAATGTTTAAGGGAAGGATGGTGTGCATACAGTTGTATATCTTCTTAACAGAGTACATATTAGAGAAAATCATACAAAGACACCCTATGAACTCTAGTATGGAAGACCTCCTAATGTAATATACTTTAACATTTTTGGAAGCAAGTGTTATATTATAAGGGATGAAGATGGATGGGTAAAATTTGATACGAGAGTTGATGAAGGAATTTTCTTAGGTTATGCAACCACAAAGGCTATAGATGCATTAATAAGAGGCTAAACAAGATTGTTGAAAGTTCAAATGTAAAGGTATGTGAGGATTGGAGTCATCTTGTTCCAACAACTAACAATGATGTTAAGTTAAGTCCTATTTCAAAACAAAAGGATGATCCAGAAGAAGTTCAAGAGGATAAATTCATTGGAGAAACTGATCGGAAGTTATTTTGAAGACACCTGCTAAGTATGAACAAAGGAATCATTATAAAGATCAGATAATTGGTGATAAAGGTGTAGGTATTAAAACTACAAGAAGGATTGTTGGATAGATAAACTATTTCTTTCTATCAATACAAAAAAAAAAAAAATTGGGAACTTGTACCTAGATCAGTGGAAAAAAGGCAATAGGAACCAAATGGGTTTTCAGGAACAAGTTAAATGAACAAGGACAAGTTAAAAGAAATAAGTTTAGACTAGTATGTAAAGGCTATTGACAGGTTGAAGGGATTTATTTCAAAGAAACTTTTTCTCTGGTAGCAAGGATGGAAGCTATAAGGATGTTTCTTGCCTTTGTTGCCTATAAGAATTTCAAGTATATCAAATGGATGTACAATCAACATTTTTGAATGGAGAACTTGAGGAAGGAGTCTATATAAAGAAATTAGAATATTTTAAGCTCTCTAAAGAAACTGATATGGTATGCATATTGAAGAAGGCTCTCTATGGATTGAAACAAGCACCTAGAGTCTAGTATGCAAGATTGGACACATATCTAATATAACAGAAACTCAAGAAATGAACTATTGATAGTAATCTCTATTTCAAAATAGAAGATGAGAAAATATTAATTGTAGAAGTATATGTTGATGACATCATTTTTGGAGGGGAAGATAAAATGTGCAATGAGTTTTTTGTAGAAATGCATAAAGAATTTGAAATGTCCATGACATGTGAGTTAACATTTTTTATTGGTTTACAAGTCAGTCAGACAATTAGATCGTTGGGTGCAAGATTAGCAAGAACGATGAGCCTCTGAAGGTAGATCATACAAAGTATAGATCAGTGAAAGGTGAATTATTTTATCTAACTCCTTCTAGACCAGATATTATGTAGGTTGTGTGCTTGGTCACCAGATTTCAGGCTAAACCAAAAGTTAGTCATGAGAAAGTTGTGAAGAGAATCTTCAGATAATAAATGAAATAGAGGAGTATGGATTATGGTACAAAAGAGAAGGAAGCTTTAATTTACAAGAGAAGCACTAGTGGTGAGGTATTCTTCTAAGGCAACAGATTGGTCTCATGGTTAAGTAAGAAACATGATATAACAAACACTCAAATATATTAACACAACATTTGATGAATCCATTCCTATTATGTGTGATAATACAAGTGTGATAAACATTTCCAAAAATATGATTATGCATTCAATAACAAAGCATATATCAATCAGATACTATTTTGTGAGAGAAAAAGTTGCTAAAAAGGAAGTAGAACTAGAGTATATTTCTACCAAGGAACAAATTGAAAACATATTTAATAAATCCTTAGAAAAAAACATTTTTGAGTTTCTCTACGAGAAGCTTGCGGTTATTACCCCTCCTGCTAACGAAGAAAATGTGATTAGTGCATCTATCTAGAAGGTGCCTTCTGGATTGATGTTTTTGGATGTTCTCAGCGGGAGCGGTAGAAGGCATATTCTATCCTTTGTCCTTGATGGAAAAGGAGGAAATTGTTAGAAATATATGATTGGTCATGCTGAAACATAGTGTCTTAGAGGAGCTTGTGTTTGCTCAACATTGTGGTCTAGAAGTCTGTTATACTTGGAGATGTGGGTTTGTTTACTACACCTACAGTGTAGTAGAAGGCATGTAGTTGTGGTTTCATAATAGTGAATGACAGGTATATATATATATCATGTGATCATGTGTATATGGTGTTTAACAGTGCCTTAGTGTTGTACTCTCATATCCAAAAGTCAATTTGGTCAGGATATCTATGGTTCATTAGTCTGAGCAGATATCAATTCTCTAGTTTTAGTTATTTGTACTTTTTAGAGTGATTCCATTTTGTAAATCAAGGTTGAAGATGTGTTGCTACTCATGCAATTGGATTTAGGTTTTGGTCTTTTTGTGACATTCTTTGGTGTTCTAGAATGCATTCTGGAAATTGTGTCATCTAGAGTTGAAGCTCGTTTTAGTTGTTCTTCTTATCTGGAAATATGATGGGAAAATTTATGACGTAACATGTTGGCATGGATTCTGACGTAGCATGTTGACATGACTTGTGATGTGGTGAGTAGATCTTTCTATAGCGTGTGGAGGTCAATTACAGGTAGAAAGTGGGCAGTTTGTCTCTACACATTTGATTTATATTTGGTAGTTACTCCAATTATTTGTGTGGCATGTTCTTGGTCCTTTCTTCTAGGATGGATCTTGCTTTCAGATTTAGGTCCAGGTGTTATATTTTTTATTGTTGAAATGTCAGATTTAGGTCTGGGTCTTGTACTTAATGCTTATCTCGTATCTGCATGGGTTCATACTATATAGGACCTATGTATTTAATGTTTATCTATTTTTTGTTTGAGTCCTCAATCTGGATGCTTTTGGCATAGCACTTATTTTCATTTTTTTATTACTTTGGACGACATGAAACTAATTTGTAATATCTTTTGCCTTGGCCAACCTTGTTGTAATCTCCAATGATGTATCTTGTATATAAGGACTATTGGTGCTTTGGGAAAATCTAACAGTAAGGTGTGAAGCAAGTAAAGCATGTGAACTAGAGAAGTTCAAAAATCAGCAGAGCAGAGTAGTGGTAGAGAAGAAAAGGTAGTAACAATTTTCTGCTAAGGTGGATAGTGTTTTGCAGATCAACTGCGTTGTCAGGAGAATCTATCTTTATCTACTTTAGAGATTTGTATGTACTTTAAGACAAAGATTCTGGACTACACAATTCTATTGATGTATCTTGCTACTTTGGTAGTGATTCTCTCTATGAAAGTTCAGAGCAACGAGATCCTATTTATGCTCTAAGGTAGTGAGCCTTCTTATCTATCTTCATTGTTATATTGGCAGTGATCCTTTGGTTACTAGTTCAGAGCAATGAGATCCTATCATCTTTTGTAATCATATTATATACTTTAGTCAAAAACATGTTGTTTCTCCTTATTTAACCTAGGGGCCCATCTAAATGGTAACGATGGAATGGGGTTGAGTTGACCTGACCATTGTAGCGATGAAACCCTGACTAGTTGTGATAATGGTGAGTCACATTCCCTCCCTCTGGCCTGAATACTGACATGGATCTCTGAATCCCCATTCTACGCGTTGAAAGTTTTTTATTTTGATTTTGTATTTTAAAGTTAGAATTTTGATTACATTTTATTCAAAAAAGTTTTAATTAAGTTTTTTTTTTAATTAAAATTGTATAGATTTTTTAAAGTTCTTATTAAGATATTTTTTGAAAGTTTAATCAATTTTTATTGAGATAACAAAAATTTGGATTATTAAAGATTTTTAAAAATTTAAAAGGTATTTTTTAAAATTTTTATTAGACAACTATTTCAAATTCATTTAAGAAGGGGGGTGTTGTGTTCTAACCTATTTCTTGCAATTATGTCTACATTAACCATAAATTAAATTAAATAGTTCTAACTATCAATCATGAAAAATGCATTTTTTTTTCAAACACCTTTTGAATGTTACTACTAATAAAACCTAAGAGCCTACTTCAATTGCTCCTCAAGTTGACCAAGACAAATGGAAGGCTCAAAATGATGAAGCACTTGGTTTCATTGGTATTTCAATGATTCTTGATTTGTATGTTCTCATTAGTCATTGTACTAAAGCATATGAAGCTTGGGAAAATTTAAAAACAATGAATGATAGTTCAAATCGATCCCGAAAAAATTAGCTTCAAGATCAACTTGAAGACCTCAAGCATAAAAATTTTAAAACCATGGCTGACTTCTTATTAAAGTGTTATTCTTTAAATAGTCAATTAAAAGGTTTAGGAGTGCAACTTACAAATCTTCGTTTGATTCATATTATTCCTAAAAAATGCCTTCCTAGGCAATTTTAATAGTTTATTACTAATATTCATGCTCAGCTTGTCATTCCTAGTTTAGCTACTCAATTAACTTATCATATTTTTTTTGTCATTTATTACATCAAGAGGAAGCAATTAATTCAATTTGGTACTCTTAAAAGTAGCGAACATGTTTTTATATCTAAAAAACAAAATCATAATAATAATAATTTTAGATTCAATAATAATAATCATAATCATAATAATCATTATTCTAATAATAAATTTCAATCTAAATCCTATAATAATAATTCTAATAATACTTAAAAAAATAATTCTTCTAAGAGACCCCCATTGTACGTATTGTGGTAAGGGGTCATGTGACGAATAATTTTTTTAAGAAACAAAATGGTAAAAAGCTCATGAACCAAAATAATCAACAACATAAACCTAATTATAAGAAAGGTAATAATAATGGTAATTCATCTCGTCATGTGTTTACTTGTAGTTACAATATTTCAAAGCCTCCTGAATGGTCTATTGATTCTGGCACATCTCAACATATTATTTCTCATAAAGAATATTTTTATTTTATGCATCCCGATTCTTTGAATATTCATGTTCAACTTGCTAACAATTACTCTTGTAAAGTAGAAGCTATTGATGATGTCAATGTTCGTAATGGTAAATTACATGATGTTCTTTATGTTCCTGGACTAAAATCAATTTTGTGCTCAGCTTTGCCAACATTAAGATTGAATTTTTTAAGGATATGTCTTATATCATTGATTCAAAGCATAACCAAGCTATTGCTAATGCTAAAATGGACAATGATAACTTATTCAAATTTTATGAGGTTGCTCATTCAATGTATTCATTGCATACTACCATTGATTTTAATGTTTGGCATAAAAGACTTTGACACATGTAAATTCTAACAATATTGCGTTGATGCAAAAAGAAAATATGGTATATGAATTCCCTAGTATTATTACTTCTAAAATTATATGTACGGGATGCATAAGTGGTAAGATGCATAGGGAGTCATTTCCTCGTGGTCAAGCTTAGAGGGAAAATCATAAGTTGCACCTCATTCATAGTGACCTTTTGGGACCCGTGGATAATAGCTTCATCCAAGGATCAAGTTATGCACTTACATTTGTTGATGATTTTTTAAAGAGAACTTGGATATATTTTCTTCATAGTAAGGATCAAGTTCTTGATGTTTTTTTTCAATTTCATATGTTTGTTGAAAGGAATCTGGTTTTAAGATTCAAATACTTAGAACTGATAATGGTAAGGAATATGTTAATAATGCATTTAATGGTTATTTGAAATCTTTTGGTATTAAACATGAGCTTACCATTCCCTATAAACCTCAACAAAATGGTGTAGAGGAAAAGAAGCATATAACCATTGTTGAAATGGCTTGATGTTTATTACATGCTAAGAATATGAATTATAAATTTTGGGCTGAAGTTATGGCTTGTGCTACATATCTAATCAATATGACTCCTACTAAAGCTCTAAAGGATATGACTCCCGATTGTTAAAGTTTTAGGATAGCTGAAAATGTAATAGCACTCTATGTTGTATGTGTTTTCCAAATGCAACAATCTCTCTTTCATTTATATTGGGAATGAGGCTAGGAGAGACATGTACCTTCATGGGACATGTCTATTCATTATTATTTATAA
>MU224858.1:5476237-5500876 GCA_018584345.1 Thuja plicata
TAAATTTCATATGATTAATAATAATATAACATATATAATATATTATTATTAATCAACATATATTATATGTATTCTAATGATCATAGGACTGAAGCTACAAACATTAACACTCCCTCTTAGCTAGGGAGGATGATTAAACAAAATGTGTAGTGGTCTCCTATGTCAACAGTTATGACCCTCACCATAGCTATACAAAACATCAACACTCCCTCTTAGATATGGAGGATAAATCAATCCAATGTCAACACTTATATGATACTTGACAACATCAATCCTATGATGTAAGCAATAAAAGCATCATCCTCGTGATGTAATCAATAGAAACATAGTCTCAAGATGTGGATTGCCTCCATCGACGATTCTATGCACAAGCTCTTAGGTGGATTGCCTCCATCGGTGATTCTATCCACAAGCTCTCAGGCTTTAATGTGGATTGCCTCAATCAATGATTCTATCCATAAGTTCTATCTATTATGATCTGTTTCAACCATCATAAGATGTCTATCACAATAGAAGATTTACATCATTTGATATCGCATTTGATATCTTGAGTATTGTCCTATCGAATGTCAACACATGGCATTCACCAAATACTCTGAGTATTGGCCTATCATAACATCAACATATGATATTCACCAAGTACTCAATAAGGTATTGGCCTGCAGAACATCAACACATGATATTCACCAAATAACTATCATATATCTATACAAACAACTCATAGACCGGCAATGACATCTAACACTTAGTTGTTGATTTACAAGATATATTTATGCAAACAACACATAGACTGTCAATTTAATGACATCTAACACTTAGTTGTTTCTTTAATTCATCGTGATTTGTTTCAACATTATAAATAATGTATATCATGATTCAAGTTATTGTAAGGTCGTCACCTTCCAATAACTTCTACAAATACAAGTGATAATCATTTGGAAGTCATCACTTCCTTATGATGTACACAGGAGGCAGACCCATTAAAATCATATAGTCACACATGGACTTTCGAACTCCCTCTGAATATCAATCATCTGAACTCCTCATAAATGATGCTTTTGATGGAGCATCAGACTCCATTTGAATCTGACGTTAATTCTCCTTTTCCTGCAAGAGCATCCTCAGAAAAGATCAAGGCAAATAGCTTATATAGTACGTATAGAAATACAAATAAGAGAGACTACAATGAGTAGATAAATGTAATATTCAAGGATAATAAATACTTATCTGAATATCAACATCCTTAACACAAGTTACTTCAATGAAGGTCCATATACATCAAATCATAAAACACCTTCTCATATTATTTCAAAGACATATCCCGTTTGAATTATCTCCCCACTAAGAATACTTCAATTGGAAATATAAAATTGGTTATTATTCTCCCCCCACAATGTACAATTCTCACTCTTACATCGTTGAACAATTCTCATGTCTTCTTATGAAATGACTTGATTTAAGAGAGGTGACACTCTACAATTGATGCTTTCTTTCTATAAAGAGACCTCCTTCCTTGAATTCATGCTTCTTTGTTAATGCTTGACCACGATCATAACAAATTAATATATCTCTTTAATGAAAGTCAATCTCAGGAATTTCAAATAGACCCATACACATTATGCCATACCTTTTGAACCCCACACTTTCTTTCCAATCGCTTCGGTGAGATTCTTTGAAATTAGTCTTTCACCAACATATCATAAATTTATCAAAATCCAACGATGGAGTTGTGAGATATGGTCCTTTTACTGAGACTGTATTTTCTGAGACAATCACACATTCACCATCAACAAACTACTCTCTTACATTTGCAGTCTGGCTCTGATACCATGTTAAATTTTTAGGATAGCTGAAAATGTAATAGCACTCTATGTTGTATGTATTTTCCAAATGCAACAATCTCTCTTTCATTTATATTGGGAATGAGGGTAGGAGAGACATGTCTATTCATTATTATTTATAAGAAAGGACATGCCTCTTCCTATTAATTATAATTTAATCAATCTTATAATGTTTCATCAAACAATTATTAATTAAGAATAATTTAATATTGAATTTTAAATTTCATATGATTAATAATAATATAATATATTATTATTAATTAACATATATTATATGTATTCTAATGATCGTGCGACTGAAGCTACAGACATTAACGCCGATAAGGCTTGGTCCAGTAGGAAGCCCAATCTTAAACATTTAAGGATTTTTGGTTCTATTTCTTATGTTAATATACCTAAACAAGAGAGGCACAAATTTGATTCTAAATCTTCTCCTTGTATATTTGTTGGTTATGGTGAACATTTAAAGGCTTATAGAGTTTACAATCCTATTACTAACAAGACAAAAGTTGGTAGAGACTTTTTTATTGCAAAAAATGGAGTACATGATTCTTCCAAAGTTCATGATAGTGAAGCTTCTCAAAGTAAAGTTGTTGCTGTGGAGGACAATCCTCTTTCTCTAAACCCTCCTAATGCTTCTATTAATCATAGTCATATTGATAATTTTGATGATGATTCTACTCTTATTGATTCTTCTAGTGATGATTCTATTACTTCTAAAAGGAAGTCTGAATGATTTAAAAGTTTGATTGAAGAAAGTGATGATTATCTAGCTAGAATGGACAAACTTAAGGCTAGAATAATAAATTATTGCAATTATGCTTTGATGTCTACTATTATCAATGCACATGATCCTAATTCCTTTAAGCAAGGTAAAAAACACCCTCATTGGCAAAAGGCAATGCAAGAAGACTATGATATTTTGCTTGCTAATCAAATTTGGGAGTTAGTTCCTTTCTCTCAAGGTAAAAATCTTATTTCTGGAAAATGGTTATATAAAATTAAATTCAATGTCAATAATGATGTTACTAATTTTAATTCTAGATTACTTCCTAGAGGTTTTACTCAAATTGAAAGCTTAGATTATAATGAAACTTTTGCTCTTGTTGCTAAAATGCCTACTATTAAACTTTTTCTTGCTTTAGCATCCTATATGTATTGGCGTATTCATCAAATATATGTTAAATGTGTTTTTTTTTCCAAATGGTGATTTACATGAGAAATTTTATGTCTCAACCTCCTAGATTTGTTAAGAAAGGTAGTGGAAACATAGTTTGCAAAAAAGAAAACAATTTATGGTTTGAAACAATCTCTTAGATAATGGTATTCTAAGATAAATGCATTATTTCTTTCTCAAATTTTTATTAGAAGAAAACATGATCCAAATATATATATTAAACATAGTGAAGATGACATTGTAATTATTATTTATATGTATCTAATTTGATACTAACTTCAAGCTCTAATAATTTGATTTCAAAAAATAATTTTCAACTCAATCAAAAGTTTCAAATGACTGATTTAGAATTTTTACATTTTTTTTTGGGAATGCAAATTTGGCAAACAACTAATGGTATTTTTCTATCTCAAAGAAAATATGCTCAAGATTTTTTTAGACAAGTTTAAAATGCATGATGATAATCATGTTTCTACTCCTTGTGAATTAGGAAGAAAATTAACACTTGATATGCACACTACTTTAGTTGATGCTACTTTATATAGACAACTAGTTGGAAGTTTAAATAATTTAACTCTTACTAGTTCATATATTGTTTATAGTTTGGGTTTAGTTTCTAGATTTATGTCTAAACCTCGACAAACTCATTTTAAAGTTGAATTTTTTTTTTGAGATATATTAAAAGAACTATTAATGTTGGTTTATTTTTTGATGCAAAATTTAATTTTAATTTAAAAAGATATATTAATTCAGATCTAGGGGGATCTCAATGACGGAAAATCTGCTGGTGGATATTATTTCTTTGTTGGTTCAGGTGTCATTTCTTGGTATAGTAAGAAATTATAGTCTACCTCTCTTCGTTCCACAAAAGCTGAATATAAAGAATGCACTAATGCCTCTAAAGAAGCCTTATGGTTTAGGATATTGCTTGAAGATTTGGGAAAAGATCCAACACCTTTGTATTGTGACAATCAAAGTGTCATTGTCTTGCCTAAGAATCCTATCTTCAATGCAAGAACCAAACATATCTTCCATGCAAGAACCAAACATATTTCTCTCCAACACAACTTTATTAGAGAAAAAAATAAAGGCAATCAAGTTTCACTTCTATATTACATGGGCGAAAATTAAGTTGTTGATATTTTAACAAAGCCACTTTGTAAAGAAAATTTTCCAATTTCATTGTAAAAATCTTAGTTTGCAACTCATTGAAGAGTTTGATGTAAACTCCCCAAGTAAATCTTAAGGAAAGGTGTTAGACTATTTAATCTTTACTTGACTTAAGTTTATTTGTTTGTATTTAGTTTGCAATATTCCTTTGGAATCCCTGCATGTAATTTCTCCTCTTGTACATGTGTGAGGACAAGTCATTTCTTTTATTTTCCTTTATTAAGGAATATTAGTTTATCCTCTTTATGAAAACAGTGACACATTGCACACATATATTGTGAACGGAGGCATTCATAGATATGGGGGTTACTTTGTAACTCCTCTCCTCATGTCTATTTAACAAATATTTCTCCTCTCATTCTTTACTTTTGATATCATTGTAATGAGCTTCTTGCTCTTCTTCTCTCTTTTTTTCTTTAGGTTTTGCCTCCATTTATAATACATAAAGGGTTTTCCTTTTTTTTCCCCATTTCAAAAGTTCTTGTGTCTCATCTTCAAGCTTTGGGTGATTGCTCTCAAATTGCTCTCTACTTTGGTAACATTATTTTAATCAATATACTTAGATTTCTTTTTCATTTTCTTGCTCTTGTATTTCCTTTCAAATTATGCTCTTAGATCTACCTTCAATTTTGTTTTTTGGTCTAGAATAATTCACCTTCAATTATGCTCTAACATTCACCTTAGAGTTGCTTCTATTATCTACTCGAGATATGTTGTGGTAGGAATAATGTTCAATTGATTGCTTGATAAAAGAAGCTCCAAACGGTCTCTTATTGTTACCAACAAATGCACCTCTTCACAAAGATACAACTCTCCAAAGAGGTCGGCCCAACAACATAGATTACATTTTATTTTATTTAAACTTCTACTCAAAAGGTGAACGTCAAAACTAGGAGAGATCGACCCCAGCTAGCAACAATAACTTTTTATTTATTTTGTTTACTTGCACAATTAAGTGTTTAAGTGAGGGAGGTTAGCCCATCTTGTGAGGCCCCAATATTATATTACATTTATTTATTCTAGTATTTAAATCTCCTAGGGTTTTGTTTAAGTGAAAAATGGGTTTTGAAAGGATCCAAAACTTTTTACAAATAAACTAAGAAATATAGAGCATTAAGAGACCAAAGAAACTACTATGACACAGCACCAAACACACCAAAGGGAGCAAACAAACGTTCCCACAAGAATGAAACTGATACCAGACCATCAATCCATAAAAGGGCAATCAAGAAAAGTATTTAAGCCCATCCTTATGTGACGGTAAACTCATATCAAAAGAAGGCTTGGGAGACTTGAATTTCTTTCCTTTAACAGTTGTCCATCATTCCTCCACCTTCTTAGCATCACTCTGCCTAGCCAAAGAATTAGCAGAAAAACCCACAACCTGAAAAGAAAGGTTGGCCACACCAGCATCAACTGGGACAGGGAAATTATCTTCACCAATCCCCAAACCCCCTGGAAAATCTAGGACATCTGACCCAGAGACAACATCATATTTCTGGACAGGGACAACAACCGCAGTGGTGCAGGAGCACCCATAGGTTGTTTTGGCAATCTAGTTAGTTAAGTTGTGTGTGTGTGTGCGCCTTATGGAATTTTTGTTTGTAATAAGCTTGAGTTAAGCTTAAGGTCATGTTGACCATAGCATAGGTGAGAGAGGATGTGTTCAGTTTGAGTCTTAGGACCTTTTGGGAAGTGCAATTAGGGCTAATAAGTTGTAAAGCCTTCTAATTGGCACATGTGTCATAATGATGTCATTATGAGGTCAGTAGGGTCTAAGGTAGGTTAGAATCATATTTCTACCCGTATTTGGGTCTTTGGTGAGGTTTAGTGAAGATTTGAAGCATTTTGGTATAGTTTACAAGAAATAGCAAAAAGTTGTCAAAGTTGCATTTTACAACTTTGCAACTTTGCAATGTTGCTCCGACAACATTTGCAAGTTTGGACAACTCATTGAAAAGATGCCATAAGGGGTTAATAACTACTTCACCACCCTATATAAGGGGAACTTTGACCTTGTAACAAGGTTGGTTGCCACTGTACAGACCTACATTTTTGAATTCAAGGAAGCATGTGACTATGTGTAATCTTGTTATTTTTGCATTCCAGTGATACTTTTATGGATTAGTTTTGGCACTGTAACTCCTGCATGATGTAGGGAAGTTGATCTTTGAATTTTGTGTGGCATTAGATAGTCTTTTTGTTTAGTTTTATACACTTCTTGTAAATATTTTGTGTTCTATACCGTTGTTGCTCTGATTCAGACAGATTTTAATAATGGAGTCATAACTCCTTTTCCCACAGTGGCTTTTGTCTGGTTCCTTGGGATTTGGGAGATGACTCCTTGTACATTATTGGTGCAAGATCTTGGGCCCTGGAAAGCAAGTTGGCCATTTTTGCAGTGATTCCCTAGGCGAGCCAAAGAAGCATGGTTAGGGATCACAGTGAGTTGCAAAAGCATTAGGAGGGATTGAATGCATTGGTTGCTTCAATCAGAGCATGTGGAGAGGAGGATATATGTGTGAAGAAGCTCCATGTACAAGGAGAAGTTATGGTGAGGAGTTCTTCATGGTGAAAGAACAAACCCTTATGGTTGTTCTATGTAATTTGGAAAACCCTTGATTTTAGGCTTGATTATAGCAACCCACTATACATAGAGTTTGGGGAAGTAAAACCTAATAAATCCTAAAGGTCTTCCAAAAGGGTGTCAGGAAATGTATTTTGTTTACCACCTTGTTGAGAAAGTTTTAGAGTTATGTGTCAAAAGGTGTGTAATTAAGCCTAATTCCTTGTAGCTCTATTTTATGCAAATTCAAGCAAGTTCTTGAAATCGATAGGGACTTCATTACAACTTTGTGTTGTTAGGAATTGTCATGGACCCAATGCCCTAGGAATGAACCTTCCTCTCCCTTGATGATCAGTTTTGGTCATGTATGAACATTTTATGTGACAAATTGAATATGTGAAGGAATAAGAATAGAATCCTTGTGGATTAGGGTTTGTGAGGGACCCTAATAGGCTAGAGAAGTGGCCTAGAGAAGACTGTAGGAGAAGGTAGGGTTGGAGAGCAATATTTTTCATTACATCATATTGGTATCAAAGCGAGTTAAAGATTTGGGATTCGGTGTATGTCTCTATATCCTAGTGAATAAGTAGGGGAGATTAGTATGGTGACTAATGCAGAGTTAGCTAAAGAGATGGGTGAGAAAAAGAAGAAAAATAGACTCCTTGAAGAAGCCCTAGATGAAATGAGGATAAAACTACAAAAAGTTGTTGATGGAGCCAAGGATAAAGGTAAAGAAGGTGAAAGTAGTGACAAAGGTAAAAACCAGGTTGATGAGGAAGATATCATCCCTAAACCAGACCCTCCATTGAATGAAGAACCATTCTTGAAAGACATCAAGGCACTAGGAGGAAAGGCACTAGAAGGTGTACCACTATTTAGTGGGAAAATGGACATTGAAATAGTGATGGAGTGGATTGAGGGGATGTAAAACCATTTTGAGTGTGAAGGTGTTACAGAGGCACAAAAACCCAAGGTTGCAAAGTCAAGGCTAAGAGGATCAACATTGACATGGTGGAAGTACCTCCAAGATGAAAGAGTTAGAATGGGTAAACAACCTATAGCTAACAGGAAATCCATGGTGACTAAAGTGAAAGAAAATTATCTGCCAGAAGACTATGAAATACAACTTCATAGAAAGAGACAAGGTCTGAAGCAAAAAGATTTGGATGTGGCCTCTCATATAGAGGAGTTTCAGAAGTTGTGTCTCGGGTCTAAGATACAAGAAGAGGAACCTATCAAGGTAGCAAGATACGTGGGTGGTCTAAAATGGAACATCCAAGAAGAGATAAGTCTATGGACTCCAACCACTGTTCAGAAGTGCCACCAATTAGCTCTTAAGGTGGAAGAAAGGAACAAGAAGAAATGAGACTCTAATGTCAGAGGAAGAGGCAGGGGAAGAGACCAAGGGGGTCATAGAGGTGGTTATCAAGGCAGAGGTAATGAACAAAGAAACCAAGGAGAGTCCAAGTTGACAGAGCATGGTAGTGAAACTACTCCAAGAGGGGGTTATACCAGAGGTAGAGGTACTCAAGGAGGCTCTAGTAGAGGAAGGGGTTTAGGAAGAAACAAGTCATACTTTGCAAGTATGAAATGTTATAACTGTGGTCAATTGGGTCACCCGGCCTATAGATGCCCTGATAAGCCTACTTCATCAAACAATGGTAAAAGGATTGCATATGCTCATGAAGACACAACAAGTGTCAAGACACCTGAGGTTGATCACATTGAGTCAGAGGTGGGAGAAAATTTAATTTTCATAAGAGTTCTGATTAGGCAACCAGTCAAGGATGAACCTAAGCATATAAGAGCTTTGTTTAGAGTTAGATGTAAAATTCTTGGCAAAGTTTGCAAAGTTATTGTAGATTCAGGCTCGATAGACAATATTATATCAGAGGAAGTTGTAAACAAACTCAAATTGACAAAAATACCTCATGTCAATCCACACAAAGTGACAGTTGAACAAAGGGTAGAGTGTGTTGGTGAATGAGCAGACTTGGATGGAGTTTTCTATTTGAGGGTATAAGGATAAATTGCTTTGTGATGTGTTGCCTATGGATGCATTTCATCTGCTATTGGGAAAGTCTTGGCAATATGACAGGGGTGCAGTGTATGATGGAAAGGAGAATTCCATATCTTTCAAGAAAGATAGAAGACCTTTCAAAATCCAGTCCTTATTGGAAGAAGATGAGCCACAGTCCAAAACCCCTAGTGTTTTGTTGAGCAGTAGAAAGGAGTTCATTAATACCCTTAAAGATGAAGGAAGTGAAGGGTATGCCATCTTGCTCAAGCCTAAGGAGGAAGAGAATCCTAAACAAGACCCTTAGCCATCAGAAATCCAAGAGTTCCTTGTAAAGTACAAAGATATAGTCAGTGATGGTACTTCTGCAACTTTACCTCCGAGAAGAGTGATAAGTCATCAAATTGACTTTGTACCTGGTGCATCCCTGCCAAATAACGTAGCCTATAAGCTTACGCCAGATCAAAATCTAAAAGTGGCTAGACAAGTGCAGGAGCTATTAGACCAAGGACTAATTAAGAAGAGCATCAGTCCATGTGTCGTACCTGTGGTCTTAGCATCCAATAAAGGTGGTAAGTGGAGACTTTGTACTGACTCTAGGACTATTAATAGGATTACAATCAGATACAAGTTTCCTAATCCTAGGATTGAGGATTTGTTGGACTGTCTTGGAGGGGAAAAGTTCTTCACTAAGTTGGACCTAAAAAGTGGGTGCCACCAAATTAGAATCAAAGATGGGGATGAATGGAAGACAACTTTTAAGACTACTTATGGGTTGTATGAGTGGAGAGTTATGTCATTTGGCATTTCAAATGCCCCTAGCACATTCATGAGGCTCATGAATGAAGTGCTTAAGGATTTCACTGGGATATTTGTGCTAGTGTATCTAGATGATATACTCATCTTCATCAAGACAGCAAAGGAGCATTTGAAGCATGTGGAGATGGTACTCAAAACGTTGAAAGAAGAGAAGTTATCCATCAATCTAGAGAAGTGTGAGTTCTTCAAGCAAGAGCTTGTGTATTTGGGGTTTGTAGTATCCCAAGGGTCATTGAAGATGCACCCAAGCAAGGTGGAAGCTATTCTAAATTGGCCTACACCAACCATAGGGACAGACGTAAGGAGATTTCATGGGTTAGCTCAGTTTTATAGAAATTTTATAAGAGATTTCAGTGGTACTTGTGCACCAATGCTAGACATCATCAAGGGTAGACTAAAGACTAAGTTTAGATAGACCTCTGAAGCAGGAAAAGCATTTGAAAAGTTGAAGGAGCAAGTAGCAACACAACCGATCCTTAGACTCCCTAGTTTTGATAAACTGTTTACTTTGGAGTGTGATGCAAGTGGGATGGCAGTAGGGGGTGTGTTAAGTCAAGAAGGTAGACCAGTAACCTTCTTCAGTGAGAAGTTAAATGAAGCCAAGAAGAAATATTCTTCTTATGACTTGGATTTGTATGCTTTAGTTCAGTCTCTTAGGAAGTAGAGGCATTACTTGCTACCAAAAGAATTTGTAGTGTTTACTGACAACTAGGTCCTTAGCTATATAAATACACAAGAAAAGCTAAGTAATAGACACCTAAAATGGATAGAATACCTTCAAGCATTCACATTCACAATAAAGCACAAGAAAGGACAGTTGAACAAGGTTGCAAATGCACTAAGTAGGAGGCTGCTAACCATTTAAGAAGTTCAGCTGAAGAGCATTGGGATAGAGAGTTTCAAGGACCTCTATAGGGAAGATGAAAACTTTGGTGAAGCCTACAAGGTTTGTTCTGATTTTCAGAATCACTTCCACGGTCAGTTTTCTGATTTTACGTTGCAGAGTGGGTTGTTATTTAAGGAAACCAATTGTGTGTTCTTAAGGGTTCAATGAGAGAGAATCTCATTCAAAAGAAATATAATGGTAACTTGAGTGGCCATTTTGGTGTGAACAAAACCATAGAGTTAGTACAAAAGTTTTAACATTGGCCAAAGTTGGTAAGAGATGTGACAAAATATGTTGAGCAATGTGTAGTGCACATGAAAGCAAAAGGAGGAGCTAGCAATGCAGGTTTGTATCAACCTTTGCCAATCCCTAATATACCATGGGAGTGTGTTAGCATGGATTTCATTGTAGGATCACCTAAGACAAAACATGGTCATGACAGTATCTCTGTTGTGGTAGATAGATTTAGTAAAATGGGTCATTGTATACCTTGTAGAACTACACATGATGCTAGTAACGTTGCACATTTGTTTTTTAAGGAGATTGTAAGAATCCATGGACTACCCCTAAGCATTGTCTCAGATAGGGATGTCAAGTTCATGAGCCATTTCTGGAAAACACTTTGGAGCAGATTGGGTACTAACCTATCATTTGGTTCAACTTACCACCCTCAGACTGATGGCCAAACAAAGGTGGTTCATAGAGTGTTTGGTAACTTGTTAAGGTGCCTAACTAAGGAATATGGACAGACATGGGATGCGGTCATTCCCCAAGCAGAATATGCATACAATGACAGTGTTAACAGAACAATAGGTAAGAGCCCATTTGAAGTTGTGTATGGGATGCACCCAAGGGGTGTATGTGAGCTTAGAGACCTTGGAGCCATGGAGTACAAGAATGGTCATACTGAAGACTTCACTCAAACCATGAAGGAGATTCAAGAGCAAGTGGAGAAGACTACACGTGAGTCTACTCAAAAACTGAAGGCTAAAGTGCATAAGAAGAAAAAGGATGTTCAATTTGAGGTAGGGGATTATGTCATGGTACATTTGAATAAATCTCGGTTGCAGAAGGGACTGCCTACCAAACCACAGATGAAGAGTGGGACCCTGCAAAATCTTAGCCAAGTATGGGGCTAATGCATACAAAGTGGATCTACCTACTGATTTGAGCATCTCACCTGTTTTCAATGTGGCAGACTTGATAAAGTTTAAAGGGCCCTTAACTAAGATAGATGTGAATAGAGAAGAGGTTGGAAAAGATGTAGAACCTGATGTTTTGCATCCAAAGGTATAGACAGAAGCAGACAAGGTATCGGATTCAACGGTCAAGAAGACTACTAGACACAAGGTATACATGGAACACCTCATAAAGTGGATGCATAAGCCAGAGTCAGAGGCAACATGGGTTGCAACTACTGACTTCAAGAAGTTTGGAATTATTGAAGACATCTTAGCCACAGGAGTGACTTGACTTTCTCTTGTACGGGGAGTATGGTGCAGGAGCACCCATAGGTTGTTTGGGCAATCTAGTTAGTTAAGTTGTGTGTTTGTGCCTTATGGCATTTTTGTTTGTAATAAGCTTGAGTCAAGCTTAAGGTCATGTTGACCATAGCATAGGTGAGAGAGGATGTGTTCAGTTTGAGTCTTAGGACCTTTTGGGAAGTGCAATTAGGGCTAATAAGTTGTAAAGCCTTCTAATTGGCACATGTGTCATGATGATGTCATCATGAGGTCAGTAGTGTCTAAGGTAGATTAGAATCATATTTCTACCCTTATTTGGGTCTTTGGTGAAGTTTAGTGAAGATTTGAAGCATTTTGGTATAGTTTACAAGAAATAGCAAAAAGTTGTCAAAGTTGCATTTTACAACTTTGCAATGTTGCTCCGACAACATTTGCAAGTTTGGACAACTCATTGAAAAGATGCCCTAAGGGGTTGATAACTACTTCACCACCCTATATAAGGGGAACTTTGACCTTGTAACAAGGTTGGTTGCCACTGTACGGACCTACATTTTTGAATTCAAGGAAGCATATGTGACTGTGTGTGTAATCTTGTTGTTTTTGCATTCTAGTGATACTTTTATGGATTAGTTTTGGCACTGTAACTCCTGCATGATGTAGGGAAGTTGATCTTTGAATTATGTGTGGCATTAGACAGTCTTTTTGTTTAGTTTTATACACTTCTTGTAAATATTTTGTGTTTTGTACTGTTGATGGTCTGATTCAGACATATTTTAATAATGGAGTCATAACTCCTTTTCCCATCATGGCTTTTGTCTGGTTCCTTGGGATTTGGGAGATGACTCCTTGTACATTACTGGTGCAAGAGCTTGGGCCCTGGAAAGCAAGTTGGCCATTTTTGCAGTGATGCCCTAGGCGACCCAGAGAAGCATGGTTAGGGATCATAGTGAGTTGCAGAAGCATTAGGAGGGATTGAATGCATTGGTTGCTTCAATCAGAGCATGTGGAGAGGAGGATATGTGTGTGAAGAAGCTCCATGTACAAGGAGAAGTTCTGGTGAGGAGTTCTTCGTGGTGAAAGAACAAACCCTTATGGTTGTTCTCTATAATTTGGAAAACCCTTGATTTTAGGCTTTATTATAGCAACCCACTGTACGGAGAGTTTGGGGAAGTAAAACCTAATAAATCCTGAAGGTCTTCCAAAAGGGTGTCAGGAAATGTATTTTGTTTACCACCTTGTTGAGCAAGTTTTGGAGTTATGTGTCAAAAGGTGTGTAATTAGGCCTAATTCCTTGTAGCCCTGTTTTATGCAAATTCAAGCAAGTTCTTGAAATCGATAGGGACTTCATTACAACTTTGTGTTGTTAGGCATTGGCATGGACCCAATGCCCTAGGAATGAACCTTCCTCTCCCTTGATGATCAGTTTTGGTCATGTATGAACATTTGGTGTGAATGATGCAAGAAGACATCCATGGGGTAAGTTGGTGTTTGAGTTGATTTCCTTAAATGGTGTAGACAAATTGAATAGGTGGAGGATTAAGAATAGAATCCTTGTGGATTAGGGTTTGTGAGGGACCCTAATAGGCTAGAGAAGTGGCCTAGAGAAGACCCTAGGAGAAGGTAGGGTTGGAGAGCAAGATTTTTCATTACATCACGCAGCATCCGAAAAGACAACATCAACAATCTGAACCAAGACAACATATGAGGCAGCAACAGTATAATCAGCATAAGCAAGATCATCCTGAGAGGGGCAACCATCCATACCCCTAGCCTTAGGAACTTTTCTAACTGTATAATGGTGGTCAGCAACACCCACCCACCAAGAAGGCAGTTTCTTCGATTTTATCCTGCCAGACAAACAGTGAGAAGCAATATGGCCAGTCTTATGGCACTTTCTACATCTGAACGAGATTCCCTCATAATCTAGATTATGGATTTATGAGCCCCTAGGAGAAGCCAAAGTGATCTTCTCCGGGAGACCCTTAGAAACATCCACCTCCACAAGGATACGAGCATGCGTTAGGTGAAAAATGTCAAAGGATACCGAATCCACCATCTGAAAATCCCCAATAGCCTCTCCCACGGATTCCAAAACACAATCCAGCCAAAGATGCAGGGGAAGATTCGGAAGCCTCACCCATAAAGGAATTTTATTAAAAGACTCAGTAAGAGGATCAAAATCGTGATGCCAAGGTTTTGCCATTAGGGGGAAACACTCCTCCCAGGCAAAACAATTATCACACAAAATAGTGTTCCTATCTTCAACACTATCAAATTTTGCAATAAAAAAACCCTTTGCCATAGGGAATATCTTAACAGTATTAGTTAAAATAGGCTCCCAATGTTTGGAAATCCACACATGCAGGTCCGCTAGAGAACGCCCAAAACCCCTAAATCTAAAGATAGCAGCATTAGTGACAAAGAACTCCACCATATTAAAGTTCTCATTAACTATATCATTTTCCAAATTCACCACTATGGGTTCACTTACAAAGACAGGCGTAACGGAACGAGAACGAAGTCCCCCTCTCCTAGAAGTTGGTAGAGCAGAGGCCAAAGCTCCATTAATGTCTGCTTCAAAAGCAACTACGTCTGCATAAGAGGCAGAGGCACCACATGCCCCAAGCCCAGCAGACGACGGAAGCACAGAACCTCCTTGACACCCCCATTACCAGCCAAACCAGGCACCAGCGCACCTGAAGAGACCTTCGCACCTACAAGGACCTTCAAACCCGTCGAGCGGGAAACAACAGCAGGAGCGAGAGACGACATATTTCAAAATTTACGTACTTTAAATCTCCTAGGGTTAGTTAGCAAGAAGGGCATAAAAACATTTTTTTATTATTTAATTCCCTTTTAAAACTCAAAAACAAGTTGGTCGTGTGTCTTGGGTGCCTATACTTAAATGATGTTGCTTATCTATTTATCGTTGTCTTTAGTTATTGCTACATTGATTTGTCTCAGCTTCTTTGACATTAAGCTTTACCATCAAACATCTAAGTGCCTTTGACATCAATGATAACAATTTCCAACACACCATCCTCTTCTTGCTTACTTGTCATTTGAACCAAATACATCATTGCTCATTTGACTCTATTTGCCTACGCAACATCCTGGTTAGGGGAAAGACAACAAAAAGGAATTTGCAAGCATGATAGATCAACAATAGAGACAAACCCTTCCACTCCTCCCATAACAATTGTTTGTAGATTGTCGATCACTCACGCCAAAGCTAGAGAGCAAGGAATGCTTCAATCATTTCCGAAGGCTTCCCAATTAAACCTCTAAGTACTTCACTTACATAAAAGTTTATCGAAGCTTCACCAACCCCTTCGACAAATTTCAACAAATTTGAAAAAACATAAGCAGTATAAAAACTTAAACTAGCATGAATTTGATTTCAAGGTAATGAAAACTAAATACCTTCTTAAGTGTGTTCTCAATCAACTCCAACTAGAACACAAAAATGATCCCCAACTGTTGATCAAAAACAAAATCCCCCAAAGACATTTTGCTTCTCAAAGAAGCTAAAACCGTTGCTCTATTGGTAGGTACTTTGATAGCAACAAGAAAGAGTTGGCTTCAACATCTACTAATTTCATTTTATAAAGGGAAAAATACTCAACCTTGGCCACCACTAACATTCCTTTGCACACACCAAGTTTGGAAGGACAATCATTAATAGAGAAGTCACCTCCCTAAATCACTGAGATATGCAAAGTTTAAGCAACCAAAATTTAAGCATATTGTGAGCCATCTATGACATTATTTATAATTAACTTTTCCTTCACTTTGATAGTTAGCCAAAAAGTATTCGTCCCATCAACTACAATTTGTCAAGAGGAAATCCAACACTAACCAAATGTACATCCAAAACCCAACACATGGGACTTTTCTTTGATGTTTATTCCATACTTCAATTTCTTTAAGGACTACAAGTTAGAAAGCAGGAGGAAACTTCAATTTCTAGAGGCGCAATTACTTTGTGACAACCCACCAATGTTTTTTATTAGATAAAATGAGAAACAAGGGTCCCAACTCTATTAAAAAGTAAGCCTACAAATAGTGATAAATACATTAGCCTCTAAAATAGGAGTATGACACAAATGCAACCAAACTGCCAAGCATAAACAGAGACAAGAATAACTAAAAAGCATGTAACAAAAGTACTTAAAAATCAAGTCTAAACAATGCCAGACCCAACCCTATTCAATTCACACCCTTCACTCTAGTATGAGATAAGGAAACAAATTTGGAGAAACCTTTCTTTCACCCACCATCCAAGAAATATGATCTCCAAGACCTCAAATCAAGAACTTGGAGGGATTTCTGTTAGTAATATGTGCAGCATATTCTTGTCATTGATGTCAACTTGGATGTGCTGTCATTGACGTCAACTTAAGATCAGCTTGTTGACTCATTGGACTTGTATAGAGAATGTACTGAGATTGTTGAAGCTTATAAATGTTGGGAGATTTGCATAGTTGACATAGATAGTTGAGAGATGTTTTAGACATAGTTAGTGATATGTGATCAGCGTGATTGAAGATGGCCTAGAATATCATCACTTGTATCCATGGCAGAATAACAGTCTGGATAAATGGTATGTACATGGTTAAGCTTGTTTCACATACTTTACGCTTTGGTCGAGGGATGCAGATAGATTGTCTGTCATCTACATGCTCAAGGAGTCAGATGAAAGTCAATTATGCTACTGGTCCCACTTGTGTGGTCAAAGAAAATTATTGCAAGAAGAAGACTAACGTAAGATGTAATTTGAAATTTTGAAGATGATAAGATACAGGGGAGAGGACAATGACATGATACACATATTGGCAAAATAGTGCGTACTGCTGCCCAAAAGTTTGATAGATATTCCTACACAAATAGACAAAATTCAATTGAAAAGGGGAAAAATCTTGGAAAAATGCCAACTGCATGGTAATAAGGTGAAAATATCACCTCTTTGCAACATTTAGATTTTCACCAAGTGGTTGGATCTTTATGGAATGTGGGAAGGCATGTTTATATGATAGTGACAAAATTCTATCATAATTCAAGAAACGCATTTATTTAATCCTCTCAAAGCTTCAAAATTGGATATTTTACCATGGCCATACCCAGTCACAATGGGACTTTGGCCATATGTAGACATAAATGTAATCACATATTTAAGAGAAACACATTTGGTCCATCCTCTTGAAGAACCAATTCTGTATAAATCTTCCTATACTTATACCTTATCATAACGCCAAGGGAAAGCTAGTTTGCAAGGACTTTGGATCAAAATGATTTTCAATGAAGTTCATAACTGCGTGTTAGGTTGTTCCTGTTTCCTCAATATGTACTCTCTGCTGCCAGTATATAAGTTTAAACATGTTATTGGTGCATGGTCAATTCAGCATAAACCTTTTGGAGGTGTTGCTATAAAAAGCTTCAATGTGTCTAGTATATATAAAGTAGCAACCCATTGATTAAATTATCTTTATGATTACATTAATCAAGTGCAATTATGCATTCCCCGTGTCTCATGCATTGTTGTCATACAACAAAGCGAATAATGTTACAAGTGGCTCATATCTTTGAGATAAAATGAATTGTTAGATTTCCTGATGGTACCATAAGTACAGAAATCTTTTAAGAACCAAATTTAATCTGATGAAGAGACTCATTTTCATGATCATAGAAAAACTTGCATACAAAGTCAGTAATCTGATCATCTACCCTGACAGGAGATGAAGATTTCATCTCTTTTTCACATGGACCATTCAATGGAAACCTCTTGCCTTCCACCATAAAAACTATTGAGACTCTTCCTTTTATTTTTGATACCTGCATACATAATATCAGAAGAAGGTCAACATTCAACAGGCAGTACTAATTACAAAGCCAGAATAAGTTAGGTAAGAGGCCGAGACAGAAATCTTTTTCATTAAAATCAATAATGGAAAAGGAAAGGGCTAAAGACTGCTTACTGGTACATCAGAAAAGTGATTAGAAAAATATATTTCTTTTCCAAGACCGGAGCATGGAAAGCCAGTATCAGAGGGCTGATAGAACCATCTACAATGCAGAAACATTCTTTCAGAAGAATATCCAACCGGGTAACTTCTAGGGTTCATCTTTGCTACTTGCTCTGACCAAAGGCATTCAACTCGAGCAAAGCATAAATCTTTTGCATCAGATGAGGGTTCTAGCTGTGAAATCAATTATTGGAAATAATTTAGGTCAAGCTAATCATAGACTTCATGTATCTAACTGAAAGAAACATAGGAATGCAAACAATCTCTTGCTAATTCCTACCTCGACAACATCGCCAACTGAATAACGAACACCATGTAAGGCCACGTATTGATAATATAGATAGTTTGCTTGATGCTTCTGTTTGGCAGGAAGTTCTGCATATTTTCCTGGGAGTTTTACGCCCAATTCTGGAACTGCAGAAGGAATGGCTGAGACTTCTGAACTACACACAATAGACAATCCATCAAGATCTATATGCTCTTTCCTACGAGCATCCTTCACATTTTTAGATGGTCCGTGATCAACAGCACCAATATACTGAACTCCCAAAACACTTGCTGTGCCTGAATCAGTTATGTTGCAGCATCTGGAGGACTTCTTTGTGAGTGAGCTCTGAAAATACCCTTTTTTCCCAAGAAACTGTAAACGAGATGGGCCATTTGACTGAAAAGGTAGCAGTCGACCAAGAAGTAAGCTCTCAACTACCCAATTGCCTGACTGTCACAAAAGAGAAAACATTGAAGACTTCTTTCCCCAACTCTCATTCACAAATCATGAAGTACAATACTTGAAAATTGAGATCTCCTGGATCATTTGTCACTACTAGCAGCATACATCCCTTGGCTCAGACATTACAGGCATACACTTTGGCTAAAATGAAATATTTCTATTTAAAATAGATTTTTTTCTACAGTTAGTTTAAAACAAAGATAAGTCTTACGAAAATAGAGCCCAGTACAAAGATGGTTACTTCATATGTGAACTGCACATTGAAACAGTGCCCTCAGAAATTTATGAAAAGAAAACTTAATGATCAGGATTTAGGACAAACCATCACAGGTAACTTATATTCTGCAGCACATTGCCTCAAATGCCGGGGTGCTGCCCTCACATTCTCCACAATAATCACTGCCAACGCAGCTCTACCAGACTCACAGCCATGTATTAAAGATTTGATAGTCCTAAATACAAGACCTCCACCATGCTGCATTCAAAAGAAGAGAAACAAAGTCTACACAAAGTTGAGTAATATTGTAAAAAGAAAATAAGATTCATCTAAGATCCATGGACCTCCATTATTTTTATGCAAGAATTAGGCTTAGAAGATTTCAAATTCCATTCCTCTGAAAATTAATGAATAAAACAGTTAGCTTCTTTAACAAGTGGCTTCTTCAGTTTTGAGATTACAAATGAAAAAAGCCAATTAACTCCAGCAATGATATACCTTCAAACAAGTATAAGACGTGGTACACCAGTACCAGCCACCCTCCAAGGACCAAAATCCTCTAGTTTTTAAGAATCTTAAATAGAAGAGTACTTCTTAAAGATTAAAAAGTAAAACGTGAATGATATATGGGCCTAAATAGAAAACATGGCAGATAATGGAGGCATTGTATGCATAGGACAATTGAGCCCCAAAAGAACAAAATTAAGTATTGAACAAGTCCAGCTGCCTTTAATTCTATGTTTCATCAAGTATCTGGGATGCGGGGACGGTGGATAACGTTTCGGAGATGGGATTTTTTGAGGCCATTTTTTGGGATGGCAGGGGATGGCTATATGTGTGTGTGTGTGTATACATATACAAATACATATTTTTTACCCATATATGAAAATTTCAAATTTTCATATGATAGCCTATGGATATAAGTTCTGGTACATTTGTGTACAAGTTGTCCCAACCAAATACTAGTTGTGGTACTCAAGATTCTGGATAAATGTTCCAGTATCTGTATAAATACAAATTATAAACTACATATACTTTGTTAGTTTGTTGTTGTTCATATGTAGGAATTATTAAAGAAAATATTGCTTCATCTTTACTATTATTTCAATTAATTTTTGTTCATGTTGTCATTTTGTTTTAGCATTGTGGAATGTAATATAATCTAAAGACTTCTTACTATAAGCATTTCCAAAGCCTTGTTACATTGCTTTTCTGGCACTGTAATTGTTCTCAACATTTCCATTTTCACTATTGTAAATATTATCATGCATTAAAAAAAATTTCATTTCTGTTATGGATCTGGTATACAGCTAAATTATTATTGCAGTGTTAAGATTGAGCCAAATAACAAGTGATCCAGTATATAATTATATTTTTCCGCTATATTACGTAAGTAGTATGATTTGGTTGTCCCATATGACGACAGTTGGCCATCCCCAGGTTGTCCCTAAGCCATCCCCCAGTTTCCGGGACATTTTGGTGTCAAAACTCTTTTTTGGGGATGGCTGGGAAACGTCCGAAGCCATCCCTTGTGTGATGAGCCCTGCTGACTCAATCTCTATCCACTCTGGCAATTGACTAGATTTTGGTGTTTTTGCAATGTTTTGTACTTTTTTGAAAATATACTTTGAAATTTTGCAAAATAAGAGACAAAACATGAAACCAAATCTATGATAATTGCAAATTCACCAATAGAGACAGCTTTATTTCATTGATAGGTAATAACATGCCTAGCAATTACACTTATTGTTAACTAAAAGGAAATTGCAGCTTAGAAGTGAAACCTGGAATCAAATCGCTCCTTTATGAGAATGGCTGTAAACCCTTTCCTAGCTGCATTTGATGAGCTTCTGGGGCTGGCATCTATTATACTAAGTTGCCGATTCGGGTGCGGATGCGGATGTGAGTGCGCGGATGCATGAAATTTTTTTTTAGGGGATGCGGATGCGTTTATATATATATATATATATATATATATATATATATATATAATTTATACACTTCAATTATAATATAATTAATATATAATATATTGTTTATAATTTATCAATATAATAATTGACAACATATAATAAATAATATATACACTACTAAATTAATAAAAATATTTAGTGAAATTAAAATTATCTAATATATCTAATAAATTAAAATAAATAATATATTTAATAAATTATCTAATTATTTTAACCATTATTTTCCAAAGAGAAAAGATTTTTAATTTAAATCTATTATAATTAAATATTAATATTTTCATTAAAAATTAATATAAATATAAATAATATTTAAATTTTTTATTGACATCTAAGTAAATATTTAATTTAAAAACTTATTTTTAAATTTTTATAGAATTAAAAAATACGTAAGAAAAAACATTTCTAATTTTTTATCGAATATCTTTCCCGTCCGTGCGCTCGACGAAAATAACATTTTTGGAAAAATGAAAACGTTTTTTGAATGATGCGAATTTGTTTGTGACTTAGCCTGTGGGGAGCATCCTGCAAGCACCCACAGGGCATCCGCCTCCGGATCCGCATCCACTCCCGCACCAGGCCTCTACCAGCCCACATCGGTAACTAAGCTATTATACGATGAAATAGAGGCCCAAATACAAGGCGACTGGACCTAAATGCTTGATGCCAAAGCTGCTGTTGCTCACGTGGGCCTATATACTTGTGCAGCTGCCTTGAAAATGCACAAAATCAGATTCAATAGCTGTGTTCTCCTGCTGCTCGCCGCCTTTAACAAATACACTGCAAGTTCTTCAAACTCAACCAAATACTTCCTAAAACTATGAACTTTAGGCACAATTATGGCTCTTGTGTGTAGCCATCACTGAGTGCACAATTTCAATGGATCTTTCACCATTTCAGAGTGCTCAATCACTGAAGAATTGTCTCCCTCCAATGTTGTTGATGTGCAGAAACCCTTGTCTCCAACACAAATCCCAAGAACATCCTCCAACAAAGTCAAAAGCTCATATCATAATGAAATCGATTTCTTCTCATGGCTTTTTATATTTCCTTAGTAAGGTTCGACCATAAAGCTTCTCAAACAAGTCACTTAATGACTTATTAAATTGCAATGAATTGACTTTATAATATCAATTTATAACCTCCTTGGTTTAGGTGCCCAATTAATTTAACCAATTAATGCACTTTAATGAAGACTTGGCCCCATTTACTATATAACTTTATAATAAACTTTTATAACATGTCATTAATAAAGTTGAACTTATTAATAATTAAATCATATATGAGGCCAAGCTATCAAATCTCCTGGAAGAAGTCAACTAGGAAACCAAACATCCACTGCAATTGCCAAATGTCCAGGTACCCTGCCAAAGATAGCAGTTCTGCGAATCTGACTTCCTATAAATAGTAAGTCCCTAGATATCCACTCAAATCATAGATGCCAAAGCTCAACACTGCAACAAAGCCTGTTTAGATGCCCTACTATAAATAGAAATCCTGACTCTCCTGATTTTCCATTTGAGTTTTGCGAAAAAAGATTATTAAATCTTCAAAAAGAAACATCGAAGATAAAGATTAGATGATTGCAGAGAGAAAGAGTTACTGCTGCAAAGCAACAGAAGGTGAAGCATAGTCACACTGGGTGACTGGAGCAAAAGAGCTTTTGAAGGTCATGGGCAGGGACTGCATATCTAGGTAGGACCATGACCATTGAAACCCCTCTTGTTTCATTCGCCTCTTGTTGCACAATGATCAGAATCTTGCTACATACAACACCCAAAAGTTAAGCCCTCATGTGGGGTGATGATGATAAACTGGATGCCTTGCAAGATTGAAGGTCATGGGCTCAGTTGATTCCAATTGCACTTGCTAAAACAGATGGCATCTGTTAATGGTCTCACTGCATGACCTTAGCCAACTAAATACTTTGAAATTCATTGTGAGGATTTCTTTTACTGGTTTAGTGCAACTTTGAAGGCCTCTACCATTTTGATGAATAAGCTCTAAGGATTTAATCTGCTTGACCAAAAAATCTTGCATGACACTGATTGGATTTTTGTTCCTGGATGTCTGATATGAGAAGAGAGGCCACCTGCTCAATGGAATATGTTTCTTAGTTTTTTAAGGCAATCATTGACATTTGCCAGGTTTGTGGAGGAAAAGGTCCTTGTTTCCAGAGGAGAAGGCACTCAGATGAGATGAATGTGGCAGAGTTGATGGGTGATTGGTGCTTGTCACAGAGTCTTCCCCGACTGAAAAAATTGTGTAGGGCTAGGGTTTCATAAAAGGAAGAAATAGATCAAGGTGAAGCAGAGGGGAATAGGTTTAACTGGAGTTTGTCAGGTCCTTTACACAGATCTACAATACTATAGACACATGTAGGAAGGAAATGTACTACGCAGCCATGTGTGTTAAGTGAAGAAAAAAAGATTTCCCAGAATCTCTCCCAAGTACTTCAAGAGGGGAATGTTGATTCTTGTGCAAAATTGGACTACAGATTAATTGTCAATGACCACAGGGCTACAATTAGTGATTTACTGTAATGAGCCTAACTTGGCCCCATCTTAAAACCCTCTAAATTTTATCAATTTCTAAGCAAAACATACTTTGATATTTCGTCAAACAGTTGGCAGCCAATCTAGCACAGAGCTTAATCTAACTGGTAGATAATTTCAATTGCTTTGTTGATATTATGATATTCCTCCACTGATTTGTATAAGGATTTGAAAGCATATATAATTTCTTTCGTCTTAATAATCACAACTTTCATATCATTACAATTTGAGCAACATACTTCATTGTTTCAGAATTCTGGAAATTAGATTCAATTGCCAAGATCACATCTTCTTACATATGCATTTAATGATTATTACAATACCAACTATATCCATGCCTCATACAAAACGTCTTTTAATGCTACAAGAAAGAAACGATTTATTTAAAGAACCTGAAATTCCACCTTTGATGCCTCACGTGGACTGTATTGTGGCTGCCGGATGCTCCTCCTTCTACGCACAGGAAACTAAACACACCACCCCGAAATCAACAACAAACCACTTCAACTAGCTGGCTGCGGTTTGTACAAATCTGCAGCTCCCCACGTTAGGCATGGTTGAGGAGTTGCGGCTGGTGTGCTAGGAGCTAGCTGCGGCTGCCTGCAAGGGAATGCTCACGCCAAAGCCTGCCTTCTTCCTCACGCGATGAGCAGCATATCAATTGGAAACGCAGCAATAGTAAAACATCACCATGGAATTAATACAAATTCCTCTCAGCCATGGTGCTAGTTAATTTCATTCCCTTGGATCAACAATATCCAGTCTCAGCACTAAACCCCTTTCAAATAGAATTAATGATTTGAAGAGCACAACTCTGTAGATTTTCAGAACGAACTCGCACCCTCAGTGTGCATAAACAAATTTAGAAGTAATTCTTTCCAGCCACAGGCAGACAGTAGGAAAGAAGAATAAAATCGATTATACAACAGCAATCGATTACAGGCAATTGATTATACAACAACAATCAATTGTGGATTAGATGAAGAAGAATCAGTCTTCAATCAACTAATTTGACCCTTCAGTTAGGGCACAGAAAGTAGGAACAATTCCCAAGAACAAATTCAATAATCAATATTCAATAGATGCTGAATGAATGCCTTGCCTATTGCTTTTATAATTAAAAAGTGTCTTCTTCCACACACTTTTCACTTGAAGCACTTTTATACCTAGGCACATATTGAGTAATATAATTTATTAACTCATTT
>MU224858.1:5511827-5527111 GCA_018584345.1 Thuja plicata
TCGATATGTCTTCTCACTCATATACATATAATCCAAAATAGATTGATTGAAGGCAAGTACAAAAATAAAATAGTGCAAGCCAATATTACATCGATCTCCATCATAGATGTTGAGCTGTACTTCAACACCAACAATATCATCATTTGCGATTCTTATGAGACGACATTGCCATTAAGCCGAAGGAGACTGCAATATGTCTGTGATTGCAAAGAGATCAGAATCTGAGTATAACATACTGCAATTTGCAATTCAAAATTCTTCATACACAACATCACACATCGGAATTCATAGAAGATTAGCACGTGATTAGAGGATGTGGAAGAAAAAGGAAATTGGATTCTCTTGTGCGTGGTGGAATTGTATTTTGAATATTGTCGAGACTCAACACATAGACAGACATCATCCTTACTTTCACTATGGTTGACGGTGAATATCTGACAGACTTAAGGAAAGAAGATATAGAGAGAAACGTGTGGCATTTGATTATATTTTGTGGTGATTAGTATATGTCAAATACTCAGAGCAAAGGTTGTGTACACAAACAATAAGTCAACAAAGTTTACTGCACTATTGATATAATTGTGCAAACCATTCATTAGCAAGGGTTCCACAATGGGTTTATGATCTGTACGACAGAGGCAACAATTTCTATATTTGTAATCATAACCAGTGGTGATAAACTTACTCGATAATATGGAGCATATATGTTATACTTGAAGTTACCTAATTTTTTCTTAAGTTCCAAAGTGTGGATTATGGTTATCTTGTTGACGATGATCTCCATAAGAAGTGCATAACCATTAAAGATCTTTGATCGATAGCAAATGATAACAATGGCATATTAATGGAGCAAATAGTCATATTAGCAATACAAAACATAATTCACTGTATTGTTCAAACTTAAAGCAGCGTACTCCATACCCATTATCAGAGGAATACTTGACGTGAGGTTTGTATAGTGATATCATCATCAAACTGGTTAAATAAATCTTTGACCCTGGTGTTGGGTTGATTTATATTCTGATAGAGTTTGGTCCAACAAACTCAAATTGGGGAATTACAATAGAATTATTCTTTGGAAATAGAATCCATGCAAATTGGCTCAATTAATGTAAGGCAACAGACAATGTCATCGATATCCTCCCTTGTATAGTTCATAGAGGTAAGGACAATGATGTTCCATGTTAAGAACTGAAATATACATTCTAAATCATTGTTCCCTGCCATCAGAGACGGCCCAATTGCATACCCATACTTGAATCTACGGATGGAGCATCATCGAATGGGGAAATGATATAATGGGTATTGAGGGCATATATATAATATCATGATGTCTTAAGGCCAATCGGTTAATCTGTAAAAGACTGAAATCGGGCTCAAGAATTGGAGTGGAAATCACAATAAGTATTGAAGAGACAATGGGCACAAGTAATATTTATTTTTTATTATGAGGGTATTAAACTGAACAAAAGCACTCACTATCTTGCAGCACTTGAGTGAAGCTTGACGTTGTTGGAAGGCAAACATCCCTTAGAAGGTACCGGGTTTGCTAGTGCCTATTGAGAATATGATTCTTCGTTATGTTAAATCTAAAGCAGATTGGTGGAATAATATTGCACACTACAATCGTGAACGTATTCAGCGTGATGCAATTGTGAACAAGACAGTTTTTTGTAATCTGCCCAATCCCTAAAAAGGACATTACACACTGCAAATGTGGAAAACTCAAAAGAATTCCTGTCAACAGTCGCTACAGAGCAGACAAGAGAGACTGAGTTTAGTGGAAGAAGTTGCCAGAGGGCTGCAATATTTGACAATGATAAGTATTTCATACCCTTGAATAATGTTCATGAATTATTTTTTTATTAATTCATGTTATAACATTGGGATAGAAAACCTTGTATGCTTCTATCATTGGTATTTCCCTTCAGGATAGTTTAGTTTTATGAACTATTTGTAATCTCTCCCTGAAATGCTTTCAGGATGGATCAAGAAGCATAAGAGATTGCATTCAAGGGAGAAAGAATTTGTTACTTGCAGTCATGGGACTAAGTTGGTGGCGCATATCTAGATCAATTTCTTCAAAGAGGGGGTCTGACAATCCATCATAGGCAACCTTGGATGAGGTCAGAGGCTTGATATCAGATTCAGAGGGAGTCTGACATTTCATCAAGAAGCAACCTTAGACAAGGAGGTCAGAAGGATGATATATGTTTCAGAGAGAGCCTGCTTAATGCATTTTTCTCTAAGCGGAGAAATTTGAGATATCATCCCTTGTAATGCATTCTTCTCTGTGAAAGAGAAGGTTGAGGTGAAAGCCCTTGTTCCACCCTCTGGGAGTAGCCATGGTGGATCCACCCTCTGATATGGTTCATGGTGGATGTCATGTGTGTGACGCCATGGTAACACCACGTGAGAGAGTCCGTGTTAATTTCCTTGTACTTGTGATATGAATATCTTTGTGAGGTAACGATCTCACAATGACAAGACTTTGTAATCCTCATTGTGAGGTGACGATCTCACAATGAAGATTTATTGAAATCCATTATGTTAGATGTCTAAAGTTCAATATCACATAAGGTGGTACCCGAAGAACATCACATAAATGTTCAATATCACATGATGTGGTATCTGAAGAACATGACATAAATTTTCAATATCACATGAGGTGGTATCCGAAGAACATGACATAAATGTTCGATATCACTTGAGGCGGTATCCGAGGAACAAAACATAATGGTAGATATCTATTGTTCAATATCACTTGAGGTGGTATCCGAGGAACTTAACATAATGGTAAATATCTATTGTTCGATATCACATAAGGTGATATCCGAAGAACATGCCATAATGATAGATATAAAATGTTCAATATTACAAAATGTGATATCCGAGGAACATACCAAAATGATGGATATCTAATGTTCAATATTACTTAAGGTGATATCCGAGAACATAATGTTCAACATCACATGAGGTGATATCCAAAGAACATACCATAATGATAGATATCTAATGTTCAATATCACTTAAGGTGATATCAGAGAACATAAAATTCATTGTGATGTTTATGGTGAACCATAATGATGCAGTCATTATGACTTAACCTAATATGAATTCCTCCCTAGCTAAGAGGGAGTGTTGAAGGTAGCGTTGGGAGGATGAACCTGAAGGCATTTGATCATCTCAAGAGATGCATTGAATCACTTGAGACAATGGTCGATTATCTATTATCGAGAAGGATTCCTCTCTAACTAAGAGGGAGTGTTGATTTTATTATAGTTGTGGTCGGAATCCACAGGCCGACATAGATATCACAGAGGTTGTGATTATATTTATATTATAATTATGAGATATAATTATATTATTATGTGATAATATAATTATTATGTTGTATGATAATATAATAATTATTATATTAATAATATAATAATTGTGATTATATTATTATATTGATAAATATAATTACTGATAATATATTGATATTATATTAATATTATAATAAATTAATATAATTATTTAATATAAAATTATATTAATATATAAGAGTGGTGTCTCTTGGTAAAAGGGCACCTCTTGCATATATATAATGAGATATGTGATCTCATTCAAATGGAGACACAAGTGAATAATATTATGCAGATTAATATAGATAAAATGCTCAAGGGAGACGATAGTTGTTCGTCTATGGTTGGGAGGGCAATGGAATTGCCCGTGGTTAATCGAGCATTGTAAATTCAACATCTCACACCTGCAAGCATTAATCTTCTTGAGAATTTTTGCTCTCAAAATGTCTAGAACATGGCTCAAACCCTTTCTTCAATTTTCTTTCCCAATAGAATCGACCAAGAATGGTCCCTCAAAGAAGCTTCAATAGTCTTTTTATTTCTCCTCCAAACCCCACACACAAACTTGCAATTATTTCATTTTTTCCACTTTATTTCAAAGTCCCCTAAATTATTTGCCAAAACAAAATGGGCCGCCACTTTATGTGAATATTTATGTGACTTTATAAAGTCACTTTATTATCATTTTAAAAAGTAACTTTATAATTATTTCATAGTCACTTTCTTATTAATTTGTAAAGTAACCTTTTAATTTATTTTCAAAAGTCACTTTATTTTATTAACTTACTTTATAATAAAGTAACTTCAATTTATTTAAATAAAACATTAAAGTTCATGTTATATTAACAATAATATTTAAAATTTAAATATTTATTCATGATCACTCTTAGCCATTGAAGACTGTCAACAGATGTTGGATATGTGGCCCACTGGTGACACCTAAAAATAGCAGTACCTCCTAAAAATTAAGAAGCTAGCTCTGAGCCCTTGAAACACCGCCACGTAACATCTAATCATTTTGCTAACTTCCAGAAGATCACCAAGATGTGTTGAACCATCCTAACATCTTACTATAAATAGTAAGGTTGGTCCCCAATGTACAAGTGACTTACTATAAATAGTAAGAGTGCCCAAACAGAACCCGAAGCATTCCTAGAAGGCAAACCTCAAAGCTAATGGTGCACTGAGAAGGGAAAAACCGAAGAATGGCATTGAATGTGCCCAGTGATGAAGCCAAAATGGTCCCCAAATCATGATATTAGCCTACAAAGACCCAAGAGATATGCTAATCCCTGAAAAACACTGACACTAAGGAAGGCGCAAAAATGGGGACATTACAAGTTAGGAAGTTGAGTAATGAGGTAAGTGTAAGAGACTCAATGAGATGCAGAATTTGTTTGAACCAAGAGTCTCATAAATAGAAGAATCCTTGTTTAGGGATTCAAAAGAGTTTCGAAACAATATGATAGACATAGAGATCTTGAGTTTACCTCTTGGAGGGAGGATAGGTGGCCTCATTTCAAGGGAATTCACTACCTTATTTCCTGATATAGCCCAATGGAAAATTCAAACTTGATAGAAAACTTGTAAATGAGATTCTATTTCATTTAGAGCTGGATTCATTTTCCATTTGGGATCAATGATTCCTAGGAGGCTTGAAGTTTATGAATGTCAAGAATTTTCCCTCAATTCCAATAGTATTGCAGTTGATAGTTATTGCAAGACAAATGAGTTAAAATGCATACATAAGTTCAACGACATCGTTGATTTGCAGAGCAAGAAATAGTGAGAATGCTGCAGTTTGAATAAACCAGGCATTAGAATCTCAGATCGCAGCACTTCCACCAGCTGCTCCCAAGCTGTATTTTAATGCCTCATCACTAATGATCTTCATCCATCCAAGTGGGGTAGAAGCCATTGAACTCTTGATTTGATGCGGAGAAGTTGAATTATATACTGGAAGGGCATACACAAATTGATTGCCAAAAAAAGACCAAAAAGATTTGTTGAGGAGAAACCTTTTGGCCAATTTTGGGAGAGGATCAAAACAATATTGTTGATATGACTTAATAGATTGCAACTGACCTACTAGAAAGGGTTAGTTGTATCGTGAATGGAGCATGCATTTATTTCTTTCCAAATAAACCACGGTGAGACTGTTCATGACACAACTTGAGAGTTGGCATATGCGTCATCAAAAGTAAAGTCCATAATTCTAAGTATTAGGGTTTGTAGGTCACTATGTATACTTGGACCGAAAAACTCTCACATTGCCATACCTTTTTTTCATCCCCCACACCCCTGCTTCCTTGATCCCAATGCTTTTCCAGATTTTCCCTTGTTTTGTTACCCTTTTCTTTGGTTCTCCATTCCTCAAATCCCCACTTTTCCTTTGCTATCAAAAAATTGTACTTCCCGATGCCAAGGTCCCTTTCCCTTCATACCCCTCAAGTCCCCAATTCCCCATCAGGAATCAAGGTTTCCTCTTTCAGCATGCATCACCTTCATTCCCTACAACCCCATCTCCTTTTGTCCCACAAACTTCTAGAGTCCACTTCCTCCTTGCACCCAATTCAAAGGAATTCATATTCTCGATACCCAAAACCCACAGCATAGGATATCCCAAGTTCCAACACTTGTTGTATCGCAACTCTTGAACAATTCCCTACCAATATACCTGAAAAGTATCCAGCATCTCAAAACCCTAAACTTTGATCCTAGCTCCATTGCTACTTCCAAGTATACAAACCTTCAAGTTCTCCTCTACCTCATTATGTTGGTATCGGGTATGTCATATCCTCAAGCACCTATCCATGTTAGTACCAATATGTCACATTCCTCAACTCCCTTCCCCTTATGTTGGATATCTCTAAAGCCCAATCCTTACTCCCTCTTGCATTATCTCCAAAGATTGATCCCGACCACCTCTTACATTGGATATCTATGAAGCCCAATTCACACTATCATGTCACTTTGTCTATCTTAGGCCCTATAACTTTGCATCATCTCACAACTTGGCATCCATGCATCTTATTTCCAACAACCTAGACCTCAAAATATTTGGAGAACATAATAACAATGTACCAAATGAAAAGACTTCAAAGGAAAATCTCAACCTCCAATTCCCCAAGCTCCCTGTTGCATCCTTGCACTTTCTTTAGATCCTAGCCTTTGTCAAACCCTTTCCTACACTTGCGCCATTTGAAACAAAGGTCTTCACCAATTACTAAAGCCAACAAAAGATGCCATTAATAAGCCCAAATGTGAATGCAAATTAAATAGAAAACTCTCAAATAGCTCTTAGCGCATGTTGGCCCGCACCAAGCCTTCAAACTCTACATAAGGCAAGTATTTTCATCATTTTGCATCTTTGCACATCATAACAACCAACCCTAAATTGTAGTGTCAAGCACTTATGTTCGCATATTGGATCTAGGGGCTAAAAACCATAGGTTTTGGAGATTAGTAAACGAAGCCTCAATCATTTCCTAGAGTTTGGACAATGAAAACCCTTAAGAATCTTGAGGGCATTTTCACACAAAGGTTGCATCTGCCATTCAATCTTAGTGGATTTTAGTGTGGGCATTTCAGTGTTCTGAGTATTTTCTGAATACATTTGTCATCAGCAACCATCTGAAGCAACAAATATTTCTAATCATTGGATGAAATAATTTGTTTGAACTAGGTTATATAAGCAAATATATATATGAATTTGTGTTGTGGATATTTCAGAGTTAATCATTTTGGTTGAAACTCATTACAATATTTCAGATCTGAGTATTTTGGCATAAATTTTAGCTCAAGGGAATTATATCAAAGGTGACCACCTACAAATTCTCTTAATGGGGTAGCTGTTGATTACTCTTGGTGTGAAAATAATTTGGCCATAGCCAACCATATCATGTAAGCATCTCAAGATTCTCAACATTCTATATACAAATGTGGGAGGAATTCCTCATTTTGTTGGCCATCAAAACTGATGAAGGGGCCAATATAGCTTTTGTTTTGCGATTGATCTGTAGTGAGGAATCAACCATGACATACTAGACATAAGAAATTGGCAGTTTTGGGCCAGCCTAAGGTATCCAATTGGTTGGTGCCTAATGAATTTGTAAGAAAAAAATTTATATAAGCAAATCCTTTTGTCGTGAGTTTCTCCTTAAAGGGTTAATATGTAAACCTTGGGTTCTTATTTGTTGATATTGTGTAATTAATATTATTGTGTGATGTCCCCATCTTTAACCTAATCATAAAGTAACAATAAAGCACATATGTGGTCAAGGGTTGGCAGACCTTGAGCACCTCAAGATAGTTTGGAGATGGTTAGTGGCTAGTAGTACATATCAAGTAATAGTTCAAGTAGATAGTTGTGATAATAAACATCAAGTGTATCAGGGGAATCGTGAAGTCTTATCAATAAGACGATTGTCCTAATTCGCATCAAGGAGCACATCAGAGAATGCAATATGAGAATGAGTCAAGATACAAGATGACAAATATCATTTATCTCCATCAAGCACTACCGAGCTCACATGTTATCAAGGATGACAATCTTGTGGATGACCACCTTATCAACATGTAAATTATGATTCTACAATCAAATCAATATGATGAATAGTAAATCCATAATCAGTCATCTTGATAAGATGACATCCTATGTCAATCATCATCAAGACAACAAGAGAGAAGTATGGTGCTCAATGAAGATATGGATATTTGATGAAAGAAGAATTAGAACACCAAGTATAAATAGATCGATCAGAAAATAATGGTTAGCAGTGCTTCACACCATCAATTTACTAATCAGATGATAACCATCGATTAGACATACTTGGCAACAATGTATTATCAGCCCATCGATTATTCTTCATAGTTTGAAAGGCAGATCAATATCCTATAAAGGAAGGTATTATAACCATATGATTGCTTTAGATTGAGTATTACTACATATTAAGAAATGACCAAGAATAATTAACAACCCACGAATATCTATTATTAGAATGAGAAGATCGATCATCACTATCATCGCCTTAAGCAAGAAGTTACTAATCAAATGATTAGCCATAACTATTAGTAAGACAGCGATTTGAATGATTATGGATAGCAGCGGTTAAGAGATAACAATTAATGCTAAGCAGCGATTATGACAAGGTTTAAACAATTAATCAATGTATGGCATAAACCGAATTGTTATGGAGAGATCTGATCTGCTTATGGAGAGACATAGTTAAGAAGAGACATGTCTCTTAGAATGCAACCATTTCAAAGTGCAAGATACATAAGGGAGATCGAACTCATTCCCTCAATCATTATCGATTACCTTTATTTCTTATATATCCTTATTTGATCGCTCAAGTGAGCAATTGGCCTTGTGACAAACCGGTTGCATGTATATCAAGTTCAAAATCAGGAAGAGCACCACCATTGCAAGTTCATAAAGACTAATCAGAAACAACACTATATCACGGTAAGCGATTGAAAGATAATTGCATATATTTAAGGAGCATGATCAGACATAGCAATAGCATTACTTTATGCGATATTGAGAACACTTACAGGTTTATAATGTCAGATCGGGAATAGCATTCATCACTATAAGCGATAGGAAGATAATATAGCATACTTTCCATTGTCATATCAGAGGTGGCTGCCAATCACATTGCGCATATTCTTCAAGCACAGATTATATATTAAAGATAATCCTTGTACAATTGTCATCAATCATATCAGAGACAGAAGAGATAGTCTTAACATTGTTTACATTGCACTAATTGCAAATATAGACCAAAATCATCTTGCATATATGTAAGTATTGAATCACAGATGGCAGTGATATTGTTCTCATATACCATATCAATTGTATAACATAAGAACAATCTTTTAGAAGTGGTACTTTAATCTTTTAGACTGTAAGGAAAGAAGTCTCTAGCAATTGATTTTTGAAAGTTAATTGTCACTATTTCCTAAGTTTAAACAAAAGGGAAAATTACAAAAGGTATCAGAGCAAGCTATCCTGCCAGCCAGTGAAGATTAGTGTTGAGTATGTTGTCATTAGTGTCAAAGGTTGATAATCAAAATCATATAAATCTCAGAGGATTACTCAAAGTAATAGAAATTTGGTTGGGCTCCTTGCTTGCTTGGTTGAGCTGTTTGACGTGCTTGAGCTGCTTCACCTGCTTGATGTGCTTGAGCTGCTTGACGTGCTTGAACTGCTTAACCTAGTTGTGTGTCTACTTCAACAGCTTGCCAGCTGCTTGCTTGTGACAAGTCAGCCAGAGCTGCCATGTCAGCATTTTTTTTCTAGACGTTGCCTCTTCAAGACAAGTTCTAGATGTTGACTCTTCAAGACAAGCCGACACATGATTTATTTGTTTATGGGCTGCGGCAGACGACGACTAAAATAAATGAGTTTTCATTGTTTATATTTAATATTTTCCGACGGCTTCTAATACTTCTTGTAACATCTCAATAAATGAATGGTCCACAGCTAAAAAAAATGGAAGGAGTAGTGCATCTGAATGTGCTGAGAGGTCTTTGGAGTTTCTTTTTGTTCAGACTCTTATAGCCATATGTAATATATATGACTGGCAGAATAAAATTCATTTTTTAATGATTGCCAGCCGTATGGTTTCTTTGGAGACCAGGACGTGAAAATTCAATTGTTGCGATGAAAAGAAAAATGAAGACGTGTGTTTATTTCCTGAAGCAGGGGCTTATTTTCTTTAAAAAAATTGTGTGGATGAAGACATAGGTAGTATGCTCCGTGAATGAACTGACTGGGCGGTGTTAACTCTGTGAGTGTGTAAGAGCCAAGACAAAAGAATCATTTTGTAATGTCCCCATTTTTTAGCAGGTCATTGAATTGTTGGTGCCAGGTCATTATTGCGATCCTCGTGGTCTGGCAAGATGTTTAGAGAGTCATTGGTGTGAGCTTACTATTTATAGTAAGTCGATGGATAGTTCCGATAAGCTTAGATGAGTTAGAGGAGTTGAATGATGCTCTCAGTTTCATTTCTGGCTTCCGGTTTGGGCTCCAAGAATCTTGGAGAGGGTGTCTATTTTTAGTAAGTCACCCCGTCAAGTTCGTTCATCATCTTTTATTATCAGGATCACTCCAGTGCAGACAGATTTTGATTCTAATGCTTCTTCAGTTGTTTTTGCAAGATGAGTGGATTATTATTAATTATTTAATTAAATTTGCTAAGGTTGCCATTAATGTTGGTATTATATGTTGGGCGCCTTAGTGTGATAGCTCGTTGGAACCAGGATGAAAAGTTTTAGATCTTGGGCACAAGAAACAGGGACCTTGCGTGTCATTATTTCATGATATTGATAAAAAGGTCATTTTTGGAGCCAAATGAGTAATAAATGATATTACTCAATATGTGCCTAAGTACAAAAAGTGTTTTAAGTGAAAGTGTGTTAGAGAAGACACTTTTTAATTATAAAAGCAATGCTTTGTGAAAGGCAAGGCATTCAAGTTATTATCTTTTGACACTTATGAAAATTGGAGTTTTGGTTCTTGGATCGAAATGAGGGTTTGAAGTTTGATGTTGAAGCTGGGAACATTATTTCTCAGACTTTCTTTACACTTTGAACCAGCATTGAATGCTGGTGATATTGTGTTCGTTATGCCGTCATCTTTGGGGGGTTGTTGTTGAGTTTTGTAGAACCGTTTGGAGGTATAGAGACTAGCATATGTGTGGTTGAAGATGTCTTGCAGCCAATGTGACGTTAGAGACTTCTAAACACTGGGTTGTTTGCCAAATGGAAGCCGTTCCTATTTACAGCCGTGGATGCCTGTGAAGGTGTTACAATCTTCCACGTTGGGCTATAACTAATGGTTGGTATTTGCCATTACACATTGTTTGCAATTTTTTCATGAATAATCCGAAGCATTTCTTGATGTAATCTGAATTACCATAAGTACTGAAAATTTATCAAAAATGTTAATTTCTTGCCTAGAATTTATTATTATTTTACTTTTGAAAATTCAAAGAAAGTTGCATATTGATTTAAGAGGAAAATACCAAAAACAATTACTCTCAGAGCAAGAATAGATTTGCAGTTGAATTTCTTGCAATCAAGGGTTAGAGCCAGAAAGGCTCTTTACAGTGGTATCAGAGCAGTTTTCTTGTCATCCTATGAGGGGATTGTTAAAATTGTATGAGTGATCAGCACTCTATTTTCTAGTATGGACAAGTACAGGAAAACATATAACAGTAGACAGGTGAAACCATATAGCAGTAGACAGTTTGTCTAGATTTAAAAGGCAAACTGGTGCCTTGGTTAGACAATTGGATCGTAGTCGGGATATTTAGGACAGGCTTAGTGAACAATTGTCAAATCCGGCTACCATTGACAAGGCTGCTAGATACATGGCTTCATTCTTGGGCAGATCTTCTTCTCGCAGGACACAGGATACGGGACAGGTTGACACGGTGAGGGAGGCCAGGAGAGACCTGCGGAATGATTTTATAGATGCAGTTGGGCCTAGCACATCAATTCCAGAGATCAGTGCTCCTCCAGTTGAGATACCCCACACTTTGATTGTAGGGTCATTACCTATCTCAGTGGACGAGCACGTGACAGTTACACGGGCCGACAGTTGCATGGAGACTCAGCACTCAGTTGATGATCCGATGATACAGCAGGAGACGACGACTACAGTAGATGTCAGTACCACACTAGATTGTATTATCGAGTCAGATAGTGACTCCAGTTCAGATGGCCAGGAGGATAGTTCTATGGTCGATGTTGAGGGAGTTGTTGATAGTGGGAGTGTTGTAGTGTTGGAGGATATGACGGTGGACTCTGGATCGCTAGAGGAGGAGGATACCACTTTTGAGGACTGCCTTGAGGAGATGGAGTCAGATCGTACAGATCTGGATAGCGGCAGTCCCGAGATGGGGTTAGCGCAGGAGATGCCAGTGTTCTCCTATGTTGAGGATTTGAGCATGGAGTCCGCGTGTGATGATATGAGTGTTGAGTTTGAGACAGTAGACACGGACTCATGCCAGCATGACTCGGATTCATTGGTTAGTAGGGAGTCGGATGAGGTTCAGTCCGCGACACTTGAGGAGCTAGAGCCTTTGCTAGCATCTTGGTTTGCTTCAGATACTTCCTATGTGACTCCTGAGGATGAATCCACCAATAGTGAGCCATGTTTGTATCAGACCCTGGGAGAGGATTCCGAGTTGCTGGAGAATGCAGATCGGTCCCAGGATCTGGATTATTCAAAGGTTATAGAGGACGGGGCAGCTGAGAGTGTTGAGGAAGTAGATTCTATAGCAGCTTCCTCATGTACAGAGGAGTTTGACGTAGACGTGTCAGATGCTAGTACTCCGTTTGAGGACGTGAGTTCAGTTGTCTATTCATAGAGCTCAGTTGGCAGCACACTGGGGGATAGTGTTTCTGAGAGCAGTACATTGGGTACCACTTCTATTTGCAGTGTGGACAGTATGCCAGAGGTGTTGCATAGGAGGCCGACTATTCAGAGTCATCATGTGACTAGTCAGTTGAGAGTCAGCGAGCATGATATTGTTACCGCATTTGAGCATTTTGATGTTGCTCGGCAGCTGCTAGTTGTTCATGGATGGGGTTCTCCTATGGATGATGAGCATGGTAGTTGTTACTTGTCCCTTACAGAAATTCATTCCTTACGAGAGGCTGTCAAGATTTTGAGACAAGATTATTTTCAGTTGGTAGCTGACCGAGATCACCTAGTTGAGTGGGCGAGTACAGCATATGAGGCACTCTTGGATAGAGAGGATGACGTGAGTGAGCTTACTCGAGAGCTCATAACGACTTCTGAGGTTTTAGAGAGCACTCAGTTGGCTCTCCAGGAGTCACAGGTTCAGTTAGTAGAGGTGACTGTGGAGTTGGAGCAGCTTCAGTCTACACCAGCATCAGATCCAAAGCACCTACATATTGTGGTGTCTGGTGATTTGATGATGTCCACAGTTGGGGTTTTTGGATGTGATGGAGTTCAGGATACATCCACCCTTGATTCTAGTGTTGGAGGTACAGGTTCACTTCCATCGAATATATGTGCAGTTGAGTTAGGCACTTCAGTAGAGGGTTGCAGTGCGCCTGACATTGGGGTGGATATTTCGGTTGGGATGGATACTCCAGTTGGTAGCATTGCATCAGGTGATATAGTACAGGACATTGTGGGTAGTGTAGTGGACCTGTCAATGATCAGTGTTTTAGTTCATGACACTACTTTGATTGCTCAGCAGGGAGACATGGTATCACCCGAGTTGGTTGTTAGTGAACACATAGCTAGTGATGGTAGGCAGCTGGCTACATCACAGTTACACGATGACCAGTTATGGCTCCGAGGGGAGCAGATGGATGCTACCACCTATAAATTTTACTGCACAGAATCATTTCTGGATCACCTTCTTGAGAGTTCAGAATTTCGTGAGGGATCTTACCGAGCTTCTGAGGGTGTTCTCATCTGAGGTACTGGCGCGATTCGACGTTTGGTGAAAGAGATTGTAGGTGCCTTGACTACGATGCTCCCTCACAGAGATTTCGAGGTTGGTTTTGCTAAGAAAGTCACCCAAGACCCTGCCCAACCAGTTGTGCAGAGTTCGAGATTGGGGCCTGTTGGTTCCCAAAAGCACAGATTGGAAATCCAAGAGCTTTGCCACTTCTCCAATAGGATTACTCAATCAGTTCTGGCCAACGAACGGGAATGATCCAAATTCCCCTGCACTTCAGGCTTTTCTACACCTAGGCGGGTAAACCTTCACTTCGAACCTGATCACCTTGCTCAAAGCTTTTATATAGCGAATTCAAACCTTGTGAGTTGTAAGTTGGCAAAATCCTCAAAACTTGATCAATATAAAGTTATGTGATTGCTTGAAATGATTAAATTTTTTATATAAGATTATCAATAATTGATTAGATGCTTGTAAGAAGGAAGATACAGATTTCTAACTTAAACTATAAATCCAATAACTATATTTCAATGATTTTTAAAAGACCAGTGCCTCTGCTTATCCGGGCAATAGAGTCAATTACAACAAGGATTATTACGTACAACTTTATGAGACAATATTTATTTAAATATCATCAATTACAATATCATCAATTACCCCTGTGCTCTGCAAAAGACAAATCTTATATGCAATTCTCCGTTAGTCCAAAAGGAGTTTAACTTCTCCGGCTGGAAGTCCGATTAGACAAAGATAAGGAAACACATTTATATTTCACGCTATTCTGATTGTCGAACAAAGAATGTAGGAAAAATCCAATGCATAAGCTTTTATCGCAGTAATTCAATAATCATCTTATTAATCACAAAGGAGGAATCCAAACTATAATTGTAATCTCTTTGCATTTAAATAAACAAAAGGCAAGAGGCTTTTATTTATCATTAAAATATAATATATAAGTTTACATTTAAAAAGCCATATATTCTACTCCTTATCCCTCCGTATAGATAGATATGAATGCTTCTCCCAAGGCATTCATGGTAGAATAAAATGATGAAGCAAAGAATTGGAAAGGTCCTCGAAGCTTTGACAAAATCAAAAAGATGTACTCCTTGTCTGTCTTCTCCTTTCCACAACCCTGCAAAAGTGATTTGATGGATTTGAACTTCTCCAGAAAGTCCTAAATGGAGGGGAGGGAATCAGGGGTCAATGATGTCAAATCTGTCTCAAGCTGAAGTTGTAATGTCCCCACTTGTAATCTTCAAAGGTTATGGGACTATTTACTTGTAACTCCAATTGCAAGATACTTCTTTCTGAATCTTATACTGTGTAAGATCCCAAGATTATGTTGATGCCAATGTGTTAATCATTTGTTAGCCCTCATACCATCATTGAAGAATATGCAAGGTATATTATCAAACAATATTTTACTATGATCCTTGATGATGCGTAATAATATATGAATCAAGTATAAACCTATATTGATCTGAAA
>MU224858.1:5528099-5549685 GCA_018584345.1 Thuja plicata
AAATATTATTATATTATTGTTTATTTGTATCTATTATTATTAATAGTATTATTAATTATTGTTTCTTTAATCACCATCATTTATTTAATAAGATCTTATTATTGTATTATTATTATTATTATTATTAATTATTATATCTTTATTTATATTATGATATAATACTAAGTATTATTCTATTAATATCAATATTATATTATTATATTAATAAATTATATTATAATTTTTAATTTTATTTTTATTATTTATTATCAAATTGTATTCTAGAAAGGGGGATATTACAGAAGTGCACAAAACATATTGATGCCCCCAAAGATGTCCTGAAATTTGACCGACAAAACATCCATTAAATAAATTAAATAATGCTTATCCGCTTTGCAAGGTAATATATTGGGTTAGATGCCATATGAAATTTTTATGCTCGAAGATTAACTTAGTTTTATTCACCCGCATTAGTCAAAGTTTCTGGGACAATAGCTTCTGATTTGAGTTTGTAATGGATGTGGAAACCCTTTCATCTTGACGGTTGTCTGGATTTCAAACTTTTGTTCACAGCATCGTGTCTTAATTCATCGCTTTAATTTATATTGTGATTCTGAAGATGAGTCACCATACGCACGTAGTCACCATCGCTACACTTCTAAGTATTATCATTGACGTGAGACTCTAACATGCTATCGGAATAGTTTCTTAAGTTCCCATCTACTCTTCTTAGTGTTGTTTGTACGTAGATTCACATATTCCATCTTGGCAGCGATGCTAGTAGTTATCCACATATACCGAAGATGTTTACTCTCCCGGCGATGCTATACATATTTACCTGTTTTTGCGATAGTCAAAATTGCTTGTTCTAAATCACATATTATCATTTTTATTATGTGTGTGTCTTCACGTTCCTTACGCTACTAATTATCTTTGACCAACTGAATTGTATCTTTCCAGTAACTCTAATTCCTCTAACAATATGATCTTCTTATCTTTGCTCGTTGCATGTTGTATGTCTAAATTGGGGTTAAGCTGAGTGTTTATTAATATGCTGAATGGACGATTCCTCACCAAATGGATAGTTTTTGCAAATTCATACTATTGACTGAATATGATCCATGATATTGATTCGATAGAATATACTGAGCATGAATCAATAATGTGTAATTTTATTAGAACTTCATTTTGTGTAGTTCGAAGGCAACAAGGCCCTCTATAGTTCTGATTGTAGTTTTGATCTTGATTGGACTATTGTAGAGTTAATAAACTGAAAGTCGCATCATATCCCTCAAACTGTCTGTCAAACAAGCTCAGATATCTTTGCAAGTGTTTTACCATATCCTTCTTACTTCATGTCCGCAAACTTTGCTATATTCATGGCATCACTTATGGTATAAAGTCAGTGTTGGTTTCTATCATTTAATACATGCTTCTCTACTTATTAATCCATCAATGACAATATTCCATCAAAGACATGAATTTCCAGCATTATTTCTCAAATGGAGACCCTAATTTGCAAAATTTAGGACTCCATCAGGGCCATCTTTGGGTACGTGAGTGGTGGATGATGAGCCTCTGACAGAGATTGGAGCATTCTATCCTCGTTACACAGTGAGGAGTGCTCATTATGTTTCCTTTGACCCACATGTTGATGAGTTGATGGCACGTAGATGTGGGTTGGCTCCTAGTCCTTATCATCCATTATGGAATGGGTTCTCGCCATTAGCAGTTGATGGGAGTTTTGGATGCAAGTCAATAGCAGGTGACATGCAGAGTTATGGTGACTGCACAGATTATACGGTGGGTGGATATCTGGGTCTTGGTACAGCTTTGTTTTGGGGTATTCAACGTTGTTGTGCAGATGGTCTACACACTCAGCACAAGTCAATTGGGTGTGCAGGGGGAGTTTAGTGTATATGTGATCTGAGTCACCCATACATCTTTGTTTTTGATGGTCCTGAGATTCATTTCTCTTGGGATCCGAGCAGAGACAGATTCAGTACAAGAGTGTGGGTGAGTGGCTGTTATGGATCCTTTTACAGAGTCATTCCGTTTGTTTTTCAGAGGATGCTACATGAGCCTGCACTTTGCGCCAGGGGCATGGCTTACAGTTTTCCGTGGGATCCAGGTGGATTGTGATGTTTCTTGTTCCGGTGATTGCTTGGGGACAAGCAATCTTAGGGATGGAGGACTCTAATGTCCCCATTTCTTAGGTCATTAAATTGTTGCTGCCAGGTCATTATTGCGATCCTCGTGGTCTGGCGAGATGTTTAGAGGGTCATTGGTGTGAGCTTACTATTTATAGTAAGTCAATGGATAGTTCCGATGAGCTCAGATGAGTTAGAGGAGTTGAATGATGCTCTCAGTTTTCATTTTTGGCTTCCGGTTTGGGCTCCAAGAATCTTGGAGAGGGCATCTATTTTTAGTAAGTCACCCCATCAGGTTCATTCATCATCTTTTATCATCAGGATCACTCCAGTGCAGACAGATTTCGATTCTGATGCTTCTTCAGTTGTTTTCGCAAGACGGGTGGATTATTATTATTATTTAATTATATTTGCTAAGGTTGTCATTATTGTTGGTATTATATGTTGGGCACCTTAGTGTGATAGCTCGTTGGAACCAAGATGAAAAGTTATAAATCTTGGGCACAAGAAACAGGGACCTTGCGTGTCATAATTTCATGATATTGATGAAAAGGTCATTTTTGGAGCCAAATGAGTTAATAAATTATATTACTCAATATGTGCCTAAGTATAAAAAATGTTTTAAGTGAAAGTGTGTGAGAGAAGACACTTTTTAATTATAAAAGCAATGCTTTGTGAAAGGCAAGGCATTCAAGTTATTATCTTTTAAAACTTATGAAAATTGGAGTTTTGGTTCTTGAATCGAAATAAGGGTTTGAAATTTGATGTTGAAGCTGGGAACGTTACTTCTCTGACTTTCTTTACACTTTGAACCGGCATTGAATGCTGGTGATACTGTGTTGGTTATGCCGTCATCTTTGGGGGGTTGCTGTTGAGTTTTGTGGAACCGTTTGGAGGTATAGAGACAAGCATATGTGTGGCTGAAGATGTCTTGCAGCCAATGTGACGTTAGAGACTTCTAAACACTGGTTGTTGTTTGCCAAATGGAAGCCGTTCCTATTTACAGCCGTGGATGCCTGTGAAGGTGTTACAATCTTCCACGTTGGGCTATAACTAATGGTTGGTATTTGCCATTACACACTGTTTGCAATTTTTTCATGAATAATCCGAAGCATTTCTTGATGTAATCTGAATTACCATAAGTACTGAAAATTTATCAGAAATGTTAATTTCTTGCCTGGCATTTATTATTATTTTACTTTTGAAAATTCAAAGAAAGTTGCATATTGATTTAAGAGGAAAATACCAAAAAACAGTTACTCTCAGAGCAAGAATAGATTTGCAGTTGAATTTCTTGCAGTCAAGGGTTAGAGCCAGGCAGGCTCTTTACATATTTTGATTTCAGTCTGTGTGTTTACTATTCTGAACACAGCTGGACGTTTTGCTTAGGTACTTCTTTGTGATTAGTGTGAGCGGCTGTGATTTGAGCATATGATGATTTAAGGAAGTTTAGCAGGTAAGAGAATAGTGGAGGTGACTAACTAAAAGAAATTCTGGAGTTGTTTGATATAGTTGATGCATGGTAGTTTGTGAGCAGCGATAATTAATTCTATGCGTGAGGAAAAGAAGTGATTGGGAGCTGCTTGGGTGATTGCTTAAGGCTACGGTGATGAGTATAAGGCTACAATGATGGGTATGATGTCTCGGTTTTGCGTATGAGTGAGGAGCTGGAGTTTTTGTTTACTTTGATTCTTCTTGATCACTTGAGTGGTGGGTGAGTATTCGTTCATATAAGACTTCTACAAATCCGTCTCTGGGAGGATATAGCTGCTGTTGTGTGAAGCATATTTTTGAAGTGTGGGGGAAAGAATATTTCTGGTTTGGTCTGCTGCAAGTTTATGCTGCTGTATAAAACAGAATTTTGGTGCAATTTTTTATGATGATTGAAGCAGGGACTATGTTATTCTGATGTTTGAGTTTCGCATTTTGAGTTGGTGCCTCAGCTGAAAGGAGTTGCTGCTTCAGTGTTTGGAGTTGGTGCTCTCTGAGGGTTGGTGCTCTTTGAGAGTTGATGCTCTCTGGGTTGGTGCTCAATTTGTAAGCTGACTTGGTGCCCATTTTGTTAATGAAAGTTTTATATGCCGTGGTTTTTTACCTGCAAGGGTTTTCCACAAGAAATTTGGTGTTTGTGTCTTGATGGTTGCTCTTATTATGTATATATGGTTTATGCTCTTATTATGTTTATATGGTTTGATCCTATGTGCAGTTAGGATCAAATGAAAAGATAAATGTTGTTAAAATTGAAATTAAGCAAAGGATGCAAAAAGGTTTTCATAGAGATGGTATTAATGGTAGTTCTCCCAAGTTCAAATTTCATAAAGGTAAAGAGATAAGGAGAGAACAGAAGCTTCATCAAAGAACAACAAACAAGAACAAACAAGAATGGGAGAAGATGAAGAACTCGACAATCACATGAATCAATTCATGGGAGAACAAAGAAACACGCAAAAGAAATTGGCTCGATTGTTGGGAATACTACAACATATATGAGAATATATATATATATATATATATATATGCACAGATGAACCCGAACCCAAGGGAAAAAAATTTTGCTGTACCCATGTATCCAAACCCCATATCTGTACCTGAACCCAAACCTGACTCGGCAACTTAGGGAATTTGGATAGACTTATGGTGTAGTTCTGAGAAACTTTAATTGCCTTCCAAGTTTCTAGAGCTGCAAAATGATTGTTGCAATGGATCAGATCTTACTTGTTCTGTTCTTTTCCTTTATTTGAGTTAACTTTGATGAATTCCTTTTCTAGTGTCTATTGTTGTCTGTTAGACTAAGAAAGTCACCTGGCTTTGCCGAATTTTGTTAGCACAATGGTAGCAAGCAGCCACGCGGTATTTGTTTTGAATGTAATTATTTATGATGTTACTGATGTAGACAAACTCTAGCCAAATTGGCATTTTCATGACAAATTTTTCATTCTCAAATTACCACTATCCGTCGTTGAAATCCACACCAAAGTTGATTAGATAATCTGCCACCTTATTTCCCACATGTTTGATATGAGCAACGAAACCTCCATTCATCTCAAAAATCACCTCCTTGCAGTCAACAATAATCTTCCTTAATCGCCAATTTTCAAAAATTGCCTTTCTTAGAGCTTTATTATGAGCTGCAAATTCCCTTCAAGTTCAAAATTTTCACTCTCTATAAAACCTTTGCCTCTGCAGAGTTATTGGTGATGATCCATAATGCATCATATTAGATAAGGATGATTAATCCCTTCTGATTTTTAATCATACAAGCCAGGCCTATGTGGTTTTTTGCATCCCTAACAAAATTGATTTTAATGATTCCCTTTACAAAAGAAACCTATATTTCCCTTATTTTTAATCAAGTATCTTTTTAATCCCCTTAGGAGTGATATTCTCCAGGCTATTTTAAATGCCTGCATCCTTCAGATTGATCTTTCCATCCTCAGAAAACCAAACCATTGTCAATTCTAACACACTTAGTGAAATTTTACCTCAAACGTTGTATGTAATCATCTACTCCTCCCTAAATACCCTCCTATTCTGTCTAACCATACATTCCAGCATATTTAACACAATAAGATCATCTATTTTGTTTCGGAGTTTTGATTTCATTTTGCATTTCCAAGATAGTGATAGGAATCTTAAAAAGAGAGTGGGTGCCCAATACCTACAACATTTATTTTTGGTTGTGTGCCAATGCTGTCTCACAAAAGAGAAATTAATTAGGAGATGACTAGTGTCTTCTCCATAACTCTCATACGTGTGGCATTTAGAAGGGCCAGAAAGACCCTTTTTGCTCAAATTCATGAGTGAGAATTTTATCTAGATTTACTAGACATTGGAAGGAATTAGCTTGAGGTAAGTAATATCTGGTCCAAATTATTGCAGTCAGGAAAGACTGACCACCCTCCCAATCCAACAAGGCAAGAAGCTTATGCCCATCAGGTACTTTATATTATCAAAGATTTAGAGCCCATCCAAATGAGGTTTTCCTAATTGAAAATGAAATGGGGACAACAGCAGAAAGGAAAGTCATAGTCCATTGCAGTTGCTCTATAAATAACTATTAGCACAAAAGAAAACAAATCCATATGGAAACACTTTTTAACCCTAATTAATTAGAGAGATTTTGGGAGACATCAATTCAAATTCCTACTTGTCAGAAGAAGTCCCATAGGCATCTCTAAAACAAGGACATGTTTCCAAGATGGGAGATGAGTTGTATAGGTACAAAGCTTCATGTATCTATTGCAAGGCCAAATAATAAGACTAGAGAGGCCAACAGAAGCATGCAGGATTCATACAAATAACATCCAAAGATAATGTTGAATTCGATAAATCACCGTTAGAGCTGATGCTCAGAAACATCATGCAGTGAAAAGAAATTTAGACTATAGTCCCTATGAATGCTTTTAAGTTTATTTTTAGTACAAAATAAGTCAAACAAAACTTCCTTCTCCAATTTTTAGTCTTATTGTAGAATCTTGGATAACCAGCAGATTAATAATTATCTACTATTATTATCATCATGACTTGAAGTTAGACAACATATCTTTAGACCAATAAGCCTAGGCTCATGGTAGAAGACCAGATGGTTGACCACATAGCCTTGAAAACCCCTATCATCCATCACATGGACATTCTTGTGAAAAAAAAGGCTTAACTATTGCAATGCAGAGAATTAAGAGTTAAAATGATGGACAAGCTCCTACTCTTTCCACACAATTGCAAGTTGTAGGAACAATTAGTACTAAATTGCAACCGTCAGTTTCAATGATCACCCTTGTTTCATAGAACATAAAGGGTAATCATTGAAACCCAAGAATTCACTACAGACTTGTACTGATCTTTTTCTGTGTACCATAATATGAAGCTTTTTTTAATTGGGTGGACTTTCTTATAGGATATGCAGTAACAACTTCATTGGAATGAGGTCAAGCTTTCTACTAGGCAAAAACTCTTTATATTTCTGTGTATATGGAAAGGTTAAAAGCCCAAGTCAATCTTGAAAGAATGGAGATCCCCAAACACAGAATATAAGGCAAAATGTATTTGGAGCACCAGCCATGATGAAGAAAATTTCTCCAAAAGCTCAAACTTCCATGTATAAATAATAAAAGAACTTTGTTTATCTACATTGCCCTCATTACTGAATTTAAATCTTCCAAAAAGCTGGAGGAAAGTTCTCCATGTTCTTCAAAATATCGTATAAAATAATAAAAGACAAACAAGATACAACATTAGCATAAACATTAAAACTTGTCAAAGTCCACCTTACCTTTATAAGAATCATGAGCTTCGAATAAAAAGTAGGTTTCCCATATAACATAATTCCAATGCCACTGAATAATGGCATAGCATTTTCAACCATTGCATTGATGTGTTTTTGCTTGTCAGAAGTTCTTAAGGTTGAAGCATTTGACAGAAGTTGATATCTGTGCACATTGATCCAAAACAAATCAAAACCCATAGCAATGATTCATTATTAACATTTGTCATTCCTATACTCCAAATAATGCACTCTCAAGTTATGCACATTAGAACTTCACCTTGATGGTAATTAATATTATCAAGCACCTAACACTAACCAAGACATGAATAGAAACCATTTACCTATTTGCACATGGCATAACGCAGGGAGACTGTGTTCATTTTTTTCCCTTTGAAAGCAACAAAAAGGTGAAGATTCTTTACTAAGCACACATGTAATCCCATTGAACACCATGTCAAGATCAGAAATTATATCAAATATTATCTTATATTTGTTCCACAAAATGCACAAACAAAGTACACCTCAGCAGCACACATCTATCATAGACTTCCTAGGTCAATATTATTTGAGATTTGTTGACAACTAATTCAAATACAACTTTACAAAATTACTCACTTGTTGAAGGGCAAGCAACATTTTGCTGCAATAGAATCAGTAATCCAACTAGGTTGCAAGAGTAAGGTTCCAACTGCACAACCGTACAAGAACTTAGTCGTGTGTACCTGAATAAAATATACAAACATCTATTAGCTTAAATGACATTCAAACTATTAGAAAATTAATGTTTATATTACCATTAATAATCCTCAAAACAAGCGTTTTCTTGAATGCAACATAGCATAGGACTATAATTATAAATCAATTCAAACAAACTCTTAGAGAGCCATAGCTTACAAGGGTTTTTTCGCACGCAAGATTACACTACATCATGAAGATCGTTGTACTTTTTATTTATAATTCAAAAAAAACTATAAATCAATTAAAACAAACTCTTAGACAGCCAAAGCTTAAAAGCTTATACATAAGATTAAGCATCAAAGGCTTGCAAGATTTAGTCTTCTACTACCGAAACTGCTAGAAAGGTATTAACCAAAAAAATCAATCACCAACCATAGTAGATCACATCAAATATACATGAAAAGTGCGTAAGAAAAGGCATCTGCAGCCCAATGAATTGTCAGAGTTCCCTGGATGAGATGGGACTGGGAGATGTTCTCAATGACTGCAATAAAATTCATTTATATACACTGAACAAACTTTTCAAAAGAAAAGTCACCTGTGAAGAACAAAAATAAGGGGAATGGTGACAACAAAGCCAAAAGATGTTTTCTATGATCTAAGCTAGAAAAGTACATTGATAAGCAATGCACACAGCCATTCCATACCTACACTTTCGTTATTTCTTTTCCTAACAATCATCGACTGCCATATTAATATTCTCTACAAAGCACACAATTGCTTTTACTTAATCTCATTTATTGCCCCACCTTTACACAAAGGCTTTTGATTGAGTCAAATTTGAGAAACTCAGAGGAATCATTGGAATAAAGCAAAAGTGAAGAAGAAACAATAGATGAAAACAGACTTTGTATCACAAAGATAAGCTAGAAATATTGATTCAAAGTATAATAGGTTTGTTTTGTACAAAATACAGTTTTTATTTGTTTTTATCCACCTCAATTTTTGTCAATAGTGTATTTTGTAGAAAAACGATTGTCGAGGGTCAAGCTCTTCCACTTAGTTTTTCATCTTTGTTAAGACAATTGTAGAAGTATGGGAAGACCGTCTATGGACATGTTGGGTGAATATTTTGCAACCAACAGTGTTAAGGATCAATTGCAAAACAAAGGTTTCAACGGTTTCAACTTTCAACCACAGCATGTGAGACACAGTCTCTCCTAATTAAGGGAAGGCTCCCCCTGTCTACTGTTACTAAAAACAACCTATACTAAAATTGACACCTAAGATTATGTACACTAAGCTAATTAGCAGGGCGTTACATTTACCACACTCTCTTCTTTCAGAGTAGGTGTTCTTGCGTTGTATTCTCTTATTTCAGAATACACGTTTCTATCTTTACAACAATCTTTTGAGTTCAATTTAGCACAGTTAAAACAAGAAGCTCTTGAAAGCTCAAAGTCTTTCCACGACTCCCTATGAGAATTCAGGAACAAGGATGAAACATATGTGCAGCTCAAAGTCTCCAGCGCATATTTCACCTTACATGCACAAACTGAAAAAGTAAAAGAAGCACAAAGTCTGCAAGTTACCTCCTTGTATGAGTGTTCTACAATAGCTTCAAATTTGATAAGCAGCTCAAAGTCTGCAAGACCAAATTTGTAAACAAACCATAACTTTGAACTGAAATAAGTTGGACAATTGTGCAACAGTGCTAAAATCTGATACTTCAATTTCACGTGTGATCCAATTCAATTGTGAGAATTTTATCTTTTTGTGAGAATTCACTTAAAATTTAGTTTCTGGCAGGACTTAAGTTCCTTGGTAGTTGAAACCAGGGTTCCTTAGGAGTTAAACTTCAAATTGAGAGAAATGCTTCTAATTAGCTCTACACTATTAAGATCACCTCCTTCAATCTCAATACATACTCTCTCCATTTAAATACTATACTCCCCTCTCACATTGTTATAACAAGAAGATAAATTAATATTTCTGTGAAAGATAAGTAATATATTAAGGTACCATGGCTCACCCCTTTTCATTATTTTTGCCATTGGATATTATATTAAGCATTTCTTATGGACCTTCATTGTCATCACTGACCATCCCCACTATGGTTACTTTTCATTGCTGAACCATGCAATCAACTTCCAATAGCACCAAATTCAATACTTCTTTCAAACAACTTCAGCCATTAGGAGTGTTAATTCTTTGAACCCACACTAACAAACACAAAAGGTTGTCGATCCACAAGAAATTACCACTCGTGTGGTACGAACCTAACTCTTATGCTCGAAATTGAGTGGCAAGTGCTCTTCCCAGATCACAATCTAGATTACAAATGCAATAGCACATTGCCAATTTTCTGTCACTTCCAGGACTGTCGACTCTGGATGTTAGAACAGCCCTTTGTGGAGTAAGCCAACTACTCCAAGAATTATTCAGTTGGGCCCTCAAAGCCCAGACCATTCTAAGAAACACATAATCAGACTTTGTATTTGCCCTTTTATTGTAGTTGACAAGGATGATAGACCACCTTCTGCTCCTGAAGCCTTACTTTCAAAAAAAAATTTCAAGTGATATGGCTATCATGCATACTAGCATGTCCAAAGTTTTCTTGATTGGGTTTAACCCTCCACTTCCTTTCTTCCCTCTCAAGTCTTTACCAACCCCTCTTCAATATTTTTCTCTTGAACATTTAGAATAACCCTCGGACCCACCTAGATCAATTGACACGACCTTGCCACAAAATGTATTTTCAGCATAGACAATTGGCAATCACATTACGTGTGTGCAAGTGTGTCTGTAATTTAATTATAATAGATGTGTGTATAACATAATTAAGTCATGCCATCCAATTAGAATCATCAAATATTCAAAGAATGTGCCAATTCTCTCATAACTATCATACCTACCAAATCTTAAACTTGAAGAAAAATATCAATAGTTAACAACGAAGTGATAAACTCACAGCTCCCAAAACAACATACGTTATATTTGACTTTGTTGAATGCATGTACAATGTAATTAGGTCATGTCATGCAATTAGAATTATCACAACAATCCAACCATTCTCTCCTAATGATTGTTAGCACCCCTGCAAAAATTAGGGTTTACATGTCTTGTTGCCTTTAAAATGCTCAGCAACCCTAAGTTTCCTCTTGAGATGTAATCTGGCATTATAATTTTATATTGATCTTAGAAGTTGTGACTCAGGGCATTTGTCTTAATGTTTTAATTGGCCCCTTTTCCCTAGGTTTGTCCTTCATTCACCGATTGATTTTTAAATATTTCTCTAGGTCTCAATTTTTATTTTCCTAAGTATCTAATTGTTGGGCTTCATATTTTAAATGCCTAAGTCGCGTTCCTAACAACGACCCCTTCTAAGTCACCAAAAAATCCATGTGCCTTTTTCATGACAAGTCATTGGCGTCGTGCGCAGCCACAACTATCATATAAATTCATTATCAACCCCCATAGGTGAGCGAGGAAGTCTCTAAGGAACCACCACTAAGTGTTTTAATTGAGCAATAAGTGCTCATTGCGTCCTTGCGGGAGCTAATTGCTTAGTGTGCTAGCCCCTGTGGGCTCCCAAGGAACACATCTACAATAAACAATCACATGATTAGGATTACGGTTACCCCATGCCCTGCGGCCGTTAGCAATCACTACAAGGAAGGTTCACGAGCAAGCAAGTTAAGAGTTTAAGCATAGCTTATAAGTTAAATGTCCCCCATAGCCCTACAACGATTAGAGGCCAAGATAAAAGATGCTAGCGGGATAGTGGGATCCAGAAGAGCTGACCACGCAGTTAAAGATTATTCTACCTCGTAGTCCCAAAAAAAACAAGTGATAGTTAATGAAGACCCCAAGGCTCGCGATAAAACAAAGGAAACAAGTGATTAAAAGGTTGGTGGAACCTATTCTTCGCGACCCGACAAGAGTTTTGGCATGGTGATGAGTCAAGACACAAGATGATGGGCAAGCACCACATGTCCAATGGGCCCATTCTTAACCAAAGCAAGAATATCCCACAGTCCCTAGGAGGATATGACATGGAAGTCATCTAGGCTACGGGACGGCGCGAAGAAGCCACGTGTCTCGTAGGTGTCGGATGGACATGAATAGAGTGTTCCCCACACTCTCATTGAAGATGTCAAGTGGAGCTTAAATAAACAGTGGTACGACAAGAAGTTACCAAATGGCATGTGGGACCATCCAATGAAGAGAAATGAAAAAGAGATCCTGCGGCCCTACAAGGAGAATGAAATGAATTCCATGTAGCTCACGAGCTAGCAGGAACGAATAAAAGATTGTCGCGTGGCACAAACATGGGAAAGGGAAATGCCATAGGAGCAATCAAAAGCTATTGACTTGATCGAAGAACGTCAAATCAAATGAAATCTACAACTGAAATTCAAAAAAGAATGCACGGCTAATTGCTGAATAGCCTATTCACATGAGATGAAAAATTAAGAAGAAAAGATGACCAATAACTCTTGCTCGAAGGAAATAAAGACGCTCATTTTCAATCAAATTGCATCTGAGAAGTGAAATCGGCACACTCTAGTGACAAAAAAGGCTATCTTGCAGAAATTAGGGATTTTCAACGACGTATAATGTAATGTCCCCATTCTTGAACCAATCACACTAAAGCATTAAGATACTTTTGTGGACAAGGAGTGACAGTCCTTAGACACCAAAAGCAAATAGTTGTTTACCCGCTGGGGTAACTTAGTTTACCGATGGATAGATGTTATAAGGAAATACAAATGACATACGATAGATCAGAGAATACCAAAGCTTTTCATTCATCATTTGTAACTTGAGTACATTCACAATAGTCACTATCATCATATCCCTTCACAGAGAAAGTACATTGCTTATATAAAACCCGAAGGGGTGTGACCAAACGTCACCACCGATTCCCAACCATCGTCCGGTAGTAACTAAGTACCGTCGGAATACATATAATATGACTAACATAGCATAAGTAAGTACTATGGCTAACATCATCCCCCGTAAGGAAAAGTCGTCTTCGGACGACAACAAAATGTTCGGGACAGAAACAAAATAGGAATGATGAACCACAACATACAAGAACTAGGACCTAGGTGGGGGCTAAGAAGGTGTCCCTGATAAAGAAGCCGATCCAGTTGACTTCCCAAGTTGCTCGCGAAGTGCATACACCTGGTCTGTCCACCCTGTAGCTAATTCTTAACCCGTAGCTCATTCTCCAAGGAAGATTTCACCATCCTTGCTGCCTTCAAGAGTTCCTTCTACTTGGCTTCCTCCAAAGCCTGCGCCTGATCCCGCTCCTGAGCCATACAGTCCTGGTCCTCCGTGAGTGAGGAAAGTTGTTGAATGAGGGTAGCCTTCTCAGCTACAAACTGAGTCTCCCTTTCCCCCTGTACCACCTGTTGGGCCTCCAAATGCGTCTCCAAAGTTTGTATCATTTCGTTCAAGGACCCCTCCAGAGTGATCCAATGTTGTCGCTGGTCATCTATAGGCTTTTCCAAATCAACCAGGCAAGTGGACAACTCATGCTTGGACTTGGCCGCGATCTCATGCGCATCGATAGAGGCGGCTTCAAAACGCCGCAAAGAATAGAGCAGCTCCCGAAAAGCCCTCTCCAAGGCCGTCACCGAGGCTGCAACCTAACTCTCTACGACAGGTTCTACCACCTTCCAGGCCTCCCGCATATCCTACATCTCGGAAGTAGGCAAATCTCCTGTGAAACACCTATCAAACTCAGCATAACAGTCCCAGCGAAGGTAAGGAGGCACTGCAAGTCCGCGGCTACATCCTCGAGAGCTTGCGACTGCGCTCTAGCCACCATCTCCCTACCTCGTGACACTACATCTGTCCAAAACTCCATGTCTTCCCGGCTCCGAGGCTGGCGAATCCGAGGCCCTGCCTCACTAGCCTCGCTATCCCCTGTCTCCTCTGCTTGCTGCTCTACCGAAGACAACATTATAGGGATCTCTGTCTGTGCCTTTGGTATGTTTCCGGCCGGGGAACCGACTGCCTCGGCCTCAACTATCTCCTCCGGCCGAGGGGAAAACTGTACAGGTTCCTTGTCTGCGGATGTAAGCTCAAACATAGTGAGCCACTTCTTCATTTCCACCTGTCGTGCCTCCTCTAGCTGTTCCTCTGCACTCGGCCCTCCGTTCTCCTCTGGGGGCTCCATCTCGACCACCTTGACCGGATCACCTGGCTCTGTAACTACTACTACCATCTCTGGAGGTGCCATTGGACTCATAACCACTGGGTTCCTTGGTTACCCGAATGTCGAACTGGGAACCGTAGTAAGCATGGTAGTGGTCATAGTTGGGGTGTATTGGATAGTCCCGAGCTGTGGTGGAGTGAACAAGACAGCCCGTGGTGTGGGCTCCACCGCCAACTCCATCCGGTTGTGGCTGCTAATCTCTGACGGACTACTGTCGGATGATGGAGGCTCGCGGCCACTATCGATATCATCTCTCTGTTTCGTGTCGTCTCTTCCGTTGCCCGGATGGTACCTCACTTATATCCAAATATCTCCAGCAAAAAAACAAAGGCTCGTCTGTAGATAGAATGCTCTTCAGCCTCAGTACTAACTTCTAAAGAATCTGCAGCCGCGTGGCTTCCATGAGTAGTCCGATGGCATGATGTGGCATGTAATAAGTACAGTGTTGCAAGGTCATGAATTCATACATCCTGTGAGCAAGGATCGTTGCCCAGTTGTAAACTATGCCATTCAGAATAACACACATCCATGGAATATGCGACATGGTGATGTTGGAGGCTCTGCTGGCACCCGTGAGCCGACTTCTAATGACATCCATAATGTACGCTAGTGCCCTTCGGCGATCTCAGCCCTCTTCAATCGTCTGCCTGAAGTCGTTTTTGCTAGAGTTTCCACTTCCTCAGGGGTAACATTTCCTACAACCCTTCGTACCCAATTTTCCTTGACCTCCTGTGTCATTTTCTTGGGCTTCATGTCGATCTTCTACCCCTTCCTGGAATTCCAAAAACCCGGCCGAAATCAGCGGCGTGGAATGAAACTGTCAGATTATGTCCTAGATAGGGAAACATGCTACATAGAAATGTATCAAATGATTCTATCATTTGGCGCAGCTGGGGTTAGAAATCTTTAATACAAAATAAGGGCATTAAAATAGCCCAATTAACCTCTACTTGTCTGAGACTCTTTTTCACCAGGTCTTCCTCCGATGTCTCCTGCCACCATCTTTTGCATTTCAGGCCATTCAAACCCTCAAATGTAACCGTGTGTGCAGTCACTACTTCCTTCGAGATTGCAATTTTTTTCTTCGAACTCCCAACATCCTTCGCGCCCGCAACCTTCACGCCCGATGGCAGTACCTTAGCTTTCTTGCTCATGCTCTCCAACTGTTTTTTCCAACTCTGTTTGCCAACCGAATCCATAACTATTTCTTTTGTTCAACTTTAATGTCGTCAATAACTGTCTTCTTTGTCCTTAGCCCTAATTGTCTGGTTGTGCTTGTACGGTCACTGATTTATCCACAGAGTCTGGCTTAAAGAAAAAATGGAGTCTCAGACTCTTTCCCAACTCTTTATTATGTGCCTTCCTTCCATGCGATAGTACGGCCTCCTTGCGGCTATTACCCTTACCGTACGATTGCTCAGCTTCTTAGGCGTTGGTTGTATTGCCATATGGTCTTACGGTCGACTCTTCTCCTTGCCCGTACGGTTGTCTGTTGCCCTTGATGTCGTACGGCCAAACCCCTCTTCTATATTTCTGCTTTGGCCTCGTTAATTACTTCAACCCTACGAAGGCTTAGAATCGGAATGGCGTCTCTCTCTGTTGTGTTGTTCGCCATAGAATTCAATAGCATTGACCCATCGCAACTTCGCCCAAGATAATCATGGAAGTGCATGCGCAGGAGAGCAGGCGCAAGAGTTCGGTCCCTGGCTGCGATTCTGTCCTCTTTTAATTTTAACAATGGATTTAGCTTCCCTTCCTTAAGAGTTCGGTCTTTGGCTGCGATTTTGTCCTCTTTTAATTTGCCCACAACTCTCTTTTGTGACGATTTGAGTCAGCACAGGTGTGGTCAATCGACAGTGGGAGCCATCGTCGGGTGACTTCACCATCGGTGACAGTCACTGTTCGGTGACTTCACCGTACGATGTTGTCATCGTCGAGTGACATCACCATTGGTGACAGTCACTGTCCGGTGACTTCACTGTACGGTAGTGTTTTTCTCTTCTTTTTTTTCAAGTACAACTCGAACGTGACCGAGGCCTTCTGTCTGGCCGTTCATGATAAATTTTTAGTTTCCATCCATTGACTGGGTCTGGAAGCTCTGTCCTGTCGAGGGCCCACAATTTAATTGCTTCATTGCTCCCGACTTCCAGAACCTTGTAGGGACCTAACCATTTCACCTTGAATTTTCCTGGCTTAATTTCATTTCGCCTGTTATACTTAAGAACCAGTTGACCCGGTGTGAACCCTGTCGGACGGATGTGTTTGTCATGCCAACGCTTTCTTCGTTGTTGCGCGACGTCTGTTGCCCATTGTGCCATCATCCTCCGTTCATCCAGTTTGTTTAGGGCATATAGACATTCCCGAAGACTGTCCATGTCGTCGAGTTTGTTGTCAATAGCTATGTGGAGACTCAGCACCATAAATTCCATTGGAACAACAACCTCCTGTCCGTACATCAGCTGAAACGGCGTTTGGCTTGTGGTAACCTTGTAGGTGGTGTGGTAGGCCCATAAGACCGAGGGTAACTTCTCCCAGTCTTCCTTCTCCACACCACACGACTTGTAAATTACAGATACCAAAAATTTGTATGTGGCCTCCACCTGGCCATTTGCTCTTGGATAATATGGGTTGGATAGGGAATGAAAAATCTTAAATTTTGTCGTTAGGAGCTTTACCACGTGGTTCACGAAGTGACCTCCCCTGTTACTTGTCAGCTGAAGTGGAATGCCATGCCGAGTGATGATTTGTTCATAAATGAACCGTGTTGTACTCACGGCCGTGTTGTCAAGTAAAGCACGTGCTTCCACCCATTTTGTGAGGTATTCTGTAGCCACCACTATATATGTGCATCGTCGTGGCCGACTGACTTTCAAAGGTCCCACGAAGTCCAGTCCCCATCTCTCAAACAATTCTTGCGTAGCCGAGGGATTTAAGGGCATGAAATCCCTCTTAAGTGGTTTGTCAGCCCGTTGGCACCTGTCACAATTAACGACCCATTCCCTCGCGTCGTTGTACAACATCGGCCACCACAATCCGGCCAGTAGTACCTTCCTAACTGTTGTATCACGCCCCATGTGTCCTCCCGTCAGACCCTCATGTGCTTCTCTCAGAATACTTGTAACTTCTTCCTCCATCACGCATCGTCGGAGTACTTGGTCTGGCCCCATCTTGTAGAGAAGCCCGTTAATAAGTTGGAACGTTCGACTTTTGAGGATTAGTTTGCATCGTTCTCCTGGCAGCATTTGTCTCAGAAACTGCGACGTAGAGAGGTACTCACCAATACTGGTATACCACGCCGGTAAAATCGCAATACGGAATAAGTGCACATCCAGAAACTCATCATTCACAGCGTCGACAGGCTCTCCAGATTTCATTCTAGACAGTTGATTTGCAATCACGTGACTTTTGCCCGTTCGTACTATAATGGTGAAGGTGAATTCTTGCAACAATAGTAACCATCACCTCACCCTTCCTTAGATTATTGGTTTATTCACCAAGTACATTAATGCTTGGTGATCTACGTAGAACGTGAAGGGGGTCGCAAGTAGGTAGTGTCTAAATTTTTGCACCGCATAGACCATGCCGAGGGCCTCTCTTTCTGTTGTACTATAATTCTTTTCTGCTTTTGAGAGTAACCTGCTGGCGAAGTAGATTGGGTGATCCAACCCATGGTCAACGACTTGAGCCAATGTCGCACCTATGGCATAGTTGGACGCATCGACGTGAACGTGGAATTCTTTGTCCCAGTTTGGATAAGTCAAAATGGGTGCCCCCAACAGTCGTGATTTTAATTCCCTCAAGGCTTCCTCCTGAGTCGTTCCCCACACATAGGGTTTTCCTTTTCTGGTGAGATTGTCGAGGGGGTGGGATATATGGGCAAAAATTTTAATAAACCTTTGATAGTAGCCAATGTGTCCTAGGAAAGATTTAACCCCAGTGACATCTCCTGTAGATTCCATATCCATAATCACTCGAACATTATCGGGGTCGGTTTTGAGTCCCACTTTGCACATGATATGTCCCAGCAGCCTTCCCTGAGGCACCATGAACCGACATTTTTTTGGGTTGAGTGCAAGTCGTGCCCTTCGGCACCTGTCCATGCATTCACGGAGGGCCTTCAGATGTGTCTCCTCCCCAATGTAGATGGACCAATTGTCGAGGAAGGCCTTAAAGTTACCGACGGACATCTTATCGAATATATGGAGGATTATTCTCTGGAACGTGGCTGGTGCGTTCCAGAGACCGAATGGCATTCAGTTGTAGGCATATACTCCGTCTTCCACCACAAAGGTTGTTTTTTCAGTTTTTCCTCTTCTGCTATTGAAATATGATTGTAACCAAAAAATCCGTCCATGAATGACTAGATTTCGTGGCTAGCCACCTCCTCGAGGATAGAATCTGTAAACGGAATGGGAAATGGGTCTTTGATAGTAACTGCGTTCAGGCACCGGAAGTCAACACAAATCCGGATCTGGTTTCCCTCCTTGAGAGAGATCACGATGGGGGATACCCATTCACTAGTTTGCACCTTGAAGATAATCTCAACCTCGAGCATTCGTTGGATTTCATCTTTCACCCTAGCGGCATAGTTTTTGTTCATCCGGTACAGCCGCTGTCGTACTGGTACTGCACTCAGTACCAATGGAATACGGTGAACGCACAGCTCAGACGGGACTCCCTTCAAGTCCTTGTACATCCACACGAATACATCTTTGTATTTACTAAAGGTTTTAAATGTCGTGGCTTTTAAAACTGGGTTCCAGTCATCCCCTACAAGGATGACTTTCGCTTCTACTTCCATGTCGAGATTCAGGGGTTTTACCGACTGTTCCTCGTACCTCATGGTATTTTGGTCACCAAACTGGTGTGCTGGTGCACTATCAATTGCGGCATTCCCTTCCTTATATTCCCTGTACTCTTGGGGAAATTTTTCCGATTCCTCCTCGATGTTTAATACATCGATGCTTGATACATCGATGCTTAATACATTGCATGCAGGTGGAAATATCTCGTAATCCTCCATTTGCCAATGGATAAGTCCGTTCAGTGAATCCATATCATCATCTAAGTGTTCGTCTAGGTTTAGTATGCCTTCCTCATTTGGTTCCATTTTGTGCCTTCCTTCGTCCCGTCGGTCGTGTTCTCCTTCGGATTCCGACCCTGAGGAAGAGGCGAGCTCTTCACTCGCCAACTGAATCTGGAAGTCGATTGTAAATTTCCTGCCTCCACTCTAAATTGAAAGGGTATTTTGTTTCGAGTTATGGTTTGCCTTGGCTGTCACTAGCCACCCTCGCCCTACGATGGCATCGTAACCCTTCTGCTTGACTGGAATGACGACGAAGTCAAGTACAAATGGCTGTGCACCAACCGTAACTGGTTGTGCCATCAGTGTCCCGAGGGGCTTAATCCCATGCTGATCAGCACCCAACAAATTAAATGTTGGTGGCCACAAGGTAGGTTTCCCTAATTTTTTCCATGTTTCTTCTAGTAAGACGTTTACTCTCGATCCGCCATCCACTATGGTGTCTGTTAAGATGGTGCCCAGAATGCCCATCTCCACCACGGCAGGTTGTCTGCCATGATTGACGACCAGCAACATTGGATCCGTTGCGGATCCTCCGGGAATGGGGATGTCCTTGTGCATGGTGTTGGTCTGGTTGGCCCGTGTACCCAATAGTGCTGCCCCCAAATGCGACATGGTGTGAAGGAGGTCCTGGATTTTCACTGGTACCTCCAGTTGAAGCATCTGCCTTAGAATGTTTTGTTCTGCCTCTTGTTGGCCGTAGGACCCTGCTGCCTCTTGTGTCCCTTGTTGGGCCTTCATGGCCTTTTCTAATTCTTCTTGTGCTTCCCGCATCCTCTGTTTCTCGGTGCAAGGATCGGGGTACTTGGCTTGCTTAGCTTGCCCCCGGGTGAGGGCAAATATGGTTTTCGTATTTTCTTCAATGGCCAGCCAATTAGTCCCTACATCGTCGTGGTAACCGGGGCCACACCACCGACACAGCTTCTGAGGGGCTTCATTATTGTTGCAGTCTCTCGCAAAATGGCCCCATTGGCTACACGCTCTACATTGGATCATTGGGCATCCTTTTGCATCATACTGTATTCTTCTACGAGTGGAATTGTTATTGTTCCCTCGTCCACCTCGCTGGTTGCCCCCAAACCCCCATTTAATAATTTGGGATGGAAACTGTGCCAATAAAAGGGGAAAAATTAACCTTCGAGTCTTATTAGGCCCCATATAGAAGATGATGATGAAGAAGAAGAATATCAATAAATTATTAATCCATTAGTTTAACTTCAAACAATGATACTTGAACTGATGTTCTGATTTAATTTTAATGTTTTGAATCTTTGATGTTGAACTTGAACTTGAAGTTTATGATGGTATGATCATGGATTCATGATTCATGATGCTATGATTACAAATTTACAAGTGTTTTTATTGTTTAAATGTTTACTTTTTATGATACTATGTGACATTCTAATCTTAACTCATGCTTCTAGGCTGCATAAATATCAAAATATGTATATATATATATAAAATTACATATTTTTGAAAAAACGAACCCGAACCCAAAAACCCCTTTTTCAAAATTTTGTCGAACCGGTTCTTCGAACCCAAACCGGCATCCTAGGTTAGAACTGTAAGTGACTTGTTATCATTCTTTGAGAATAAGGAGCTATCAATAAAATCTGGTATTGATTCTTTCCATCTAGAACATTGATCCATTCTAGACATATTGGGTGGACAAAAGCAATTCTAAGCCTAGAGGAATGGAAGGAGGAATTTGACATGGTTATACTAATGGTTTTGTTATCTGTCGATGATGGAAAGAAAATTCAAATGGGAGATGCCAAGCTCATTGCAGACACCTAGTCTACTCTTCACAACAAATGGAAAAAAGGTTTTGTTCAGATGCAGTTGGTTCAACAATTTTAGAGGTCAAATCAAATAGAAGCAGGGTTACCCGGGGACGCGTCCCCGGCCTAAAACCCCAAGTTTCCAGAATGGGGACGTCCCGGGGACTTGGGGATGGCTTGGGGACGTCCCCACGCCGTCCCCAATTTTCAAAAATCTGTGGGGAACGTCCCCGGGACTTGGGCACAGCAACCCAAAAAAGTGGGGACGGGAAAAAGTCCTGGGGACGGCTGGGGATGTCGTAGCCGTCCCCCGCGCGTCCCGGGGACGGTCGTCCGTCCCCAACCAAAAAGACACTTAAAAAAAAAAAGTAAAAAATGCCCAAATAGCTTCCATAGGTGGGGTCGTTTTGTGGACCCCACCAC